>PVJA010017411.1:0-41714 GCA_004027025.1 Myocastor coypus | reverse complement strand
CAACATGGCAGCAGAGCAACAGCAACAGCTAGAGCTCCAGTCTGTCTCTCTGTCTCTCTTTATATTACATTCAGGCTCTCCGCCTTAGCTCCCGCCCTAGGCTACACCCATAATCCCAGAAGTACTTCCACCCATAATCCCATCAGTACTAAAACCTATAATCCCAGGGATCATGGATCAAGTCTCAAACTCTAGAAGTGACTCCATGAGGTTTTGGGGGGACAACTAGACATAAACCATAACACTGTGCTAAATACAATAAAAGATAGAAAGAGAAAAAGAAAGAAAGAAAGAAAGAAAGAAAGAAAGAAAGAAAGAAAGAAAGAAAGAAAGGAGAAAGAAGAAAGGAAGGAAGGAAGGAATGAAGGAAGAGAGAGAGAGAAAGAAAGAAACAAAGAAAGAAACAAAGAAAGAAAGAAAGAAAGAAAGAAAGAAAGAAAGAAAGAAAGAAAGAAAGAGAGAGAGAAAGGCCAATGAGTTATTTTTCTGTTGCAGAAGTTACTGGAATACAAGAACATTGCTCTTCTTTTACCTCCACTTTCCCCTCTCAGCTAAGCCAAAACAAAGTGCACATGGGGAACCAGCCTGGAGCGCTGTCCCACGCGCCATCAGCTGCTCAGGCACGCTTAGCAGGAGGCCACCTCCTTGCCCACTGCCCCCAGTAGGTACACGCATTCAAAGGTAGCAGTTCTTCTCTTCTAACCTGAATTATACAGTGGGGCACTGCTGCTGTGGGCTGTGAGCTCCTGCGTCACAAAGAATACACAATTACGAAAGGAAATTCCTATTGCAGAAGAGCAAAAAGAACCCGTGTAGGAATTATTCCTAGGATAGTAACGTATTGGGGCCAGGTGACACATACGTGACAGGACTAAATCTAAGTTAGCTATCTTTTTAAAATTAGAATTGAGCACTAAGCTTATTGTCAAAAAGATGCATCTTGACACATTTGTTTGCTCTGGGAAATGAAGTCAGATATAATAAAGCAGACAATAACTATGATTTGACTGAATGGTTGGTCAACGAGATCAAGGTTTTTCTTTGGTAAATGTGTTTCATAGGATGAATATTTTCCATAAACTGAATGAAGGAATCAACCATTCAAAGCTCTGATGAAGGTAGATTTAGTGGATATAAACACTATGCAGAGATTTCAACATGAAAATTTTCAAGTGCAGCACAAATTGTTAATTAAAAAATGTCCACAAGCATAAAGTTATGTCAAAAAATGCTTTCAGATAGTCAAGCAAGATGCTCCAGGCAACGTGCTTAGATCACCTCTAAATCTCTTGTTTTTTATTTGTGCATAACTGGCAAATAGTGGTTTTGCTTATAAATGAGGACCCACATGACTCTTTTCGTCGCTACTGGTGACAGAGTCCACACCCACCATACCCCCCTATGTGCCGGGCAGTTTTCTTAACTTTGCATTTTGACCCGGGAATTTGCTGAGTCGCTCAGGCTGCCCTCAACCTTGCTGTCCTCCGGCCTGAGCTTCCCGAATGGTGGGCGTCACAGGTGCATGTGTGTGTTTGCCACCACCCGCAATTCCTGACGCTGCTTTGATGTGTTAATATATTGTGGAATGACCAAATCTGGCTAAATAATATATATACCACTTGAAATATTTATTTTTTGGAAAGAGCATTTAAAATGTTTTTGCTCTTTTGCAATATACATTGTTGTGAACTATAAACACAAAGCTATATAATAGCTTGCCAGAAGCTATCCCTCCTGGGGGCCAAGGAGATAGCTCAGTATAATAAGTGCTTGCCTGGCAAGTGCAAGATCCTTAGTTCAATCTCCACTACCCCCAACAAAGAAGAAAAGAAACGATCCTTCCTTTTCAATAGAAATTGTATAACATTTGTTCCGTCTTCCCTCCTACCCAAACCACTATTTCAACACTGAGCTGCATTTCAACCTGAAATCGACACCTAAAGAGAACTATCAGATATCTTGTCAGAGCAGGGTGACCCTGTCATCTTTGGAATGACAAAAGTGAAAGCAACCGTTTATCCCATGGAACAACCAATTTTGATTATATTAAAGACAAGTGACCACAGAGATTAAATTAACCTTCTCCCAAATTTTCCAGAAGTCGCAACTGGAAGAAGTACGCTGGAGACTTTCAAACAGAAAGCAGATTTCAGTTTAACCCAGTTCTATTCTCTAACTCCTAGAACTGCAGAGAAATGTAATGGCTTTTCGACTGAGGACGTGCCGAAGGGACACTCTGTGAGAGAATTAAGACAAGCGAGGCCAAGCCTGGCTTCAGGTATGAGAACATGCGGCAGGGACGGTCACCCGTTGGTCATTATCCTTGACCTTAATCCCTAAAGAAAGGAAGCAAATCAAACTCTTTTAGCAACACGCAGCCATTCAGTCCTTTCTCATAATCTAGCGCAGAGCCAGTGATGTAGGTTTTCTTTAGTGCATGGTGATACCTACAGGCACAAAGAGCTGACATTTATGAAGTTCTTGCAGATGCCCCAAATTGTTCTGCAAAGCGGGCTGGCTTTCAGATACTCATCCATTGGTAAGAAACGGCAGGGCAGCCAAACACCATGGAGATGAGCATATCACGATTTTTATTTTTTTTCCTCTCTTTCCAAAGAGACTCCAAGTCCAGTTCTCTCTTCTTTGGCATATATGAGTTCACTCTTACACTTCTTTAAAACAAAACTTCACCGCCAACATCTCCACAAGAAGCCTGTGGATCATTCGTCCTTAACTATAAGTGACTTCTCAGCTTGCCCTGGCTCCTGGGTGCCATCACTGAAAACATTGCTTCAACTCTGCCTCACCTTCTCCTGCAGTTTCAGAATCTCTTACACCTGTGACATTTTATTCTTTTAGGAATCTTTTCCACTCTATTTTTAACAAACGTGATGAGAAGAAATGTGAAACTAGACAGAGAGGAAGAGACAAAAAAAAAAAAAAAAAAAAAGAAAGAGCTACTTTCTATTTTGAAGGGGTTGTTTCTGTTGAGAAACATAAGTCATGTATGGGTCTTCACAGGGTGCTTCAGCAGAATTAGTTTTGTGCAAACGAGCATTGTGAATTATTGCCTGTGTTTGTACAAATGAATAAATGCTCCATTTCAGATGTATATCTAACTGACTGGCTTAATCAGACACAAATCAGTTGGTATATAAAGGCCACCAAGCTGCGAGGACTGATGCACTCACTTATTCAATCGATAAAGATTTATTGCTCTTTCTGGGCCCACAATTTAAATGTAAGGCACAGCGAAGTGCCATGGTTCCTGTCCTTATGGAGCCTTTGTTTTGTTTTGTATTTTGTGTTTTTTTTTTTATTTGTTTGTTTTTTCCTGGTTGACTGGGACACTAAATACAGTTTATCAGACATAAAATCAGTGTTGATGTCAGTGGAAGAAAGCCAGACCACTTCTGTTGAGTTAAATTATCCACACCCTGGGAGGTAAAGCCTGCATGCTCACCTGGCCCACTCCCGTGTGTGCTCTGAACTTGGCCTCAGCTTATGAGAAGAACATGTTTTATAATTTGAAGAGAAAATGAACTCATATTACATGAACTAAAGAATGATTTTTTTTTTAATACTAACTATGGATTCATGGCACTCCAATTCTCTCTTGCTTTCAGCAGGGATAATAACAGATGTTTCACAGAGCGATGAGGTTTGCACGAGACAACATAAAGTGTGCAGTCGAGTCTGCCTGATAAGGAATAGGTGGTTAATGAGTGCCGTAGCTTAGCTTTGCCCCTTCACTTCTCTGGTTTTTCTTGCACCCATTAAAGTAGAGAAGACACTTACATGCTCAACACTGAAGGTGAGACTTTTGGGTGGAGCATATGTAAACAAAGAGTTAAGGTAGATCATCAAAAATTAGAATTTTCTTAGATAAGCTTTTTCTCCAGTTTCTTCATGATAAGAGACAAAACTTCTAGTGCAAGCCTTCCTACAATGGAATTTTCAACAGTACCAGATTTTTAATATTTTGGAATCTTAAAAGAGAGCTAAATCTATGTGCTGATTTCCTGGGTTTTTCTTACAAACCCTTTCTATACATTGAAACACTGGAATACTCTTATAATTTGAAGACAGGGGGTGTCTAACTTACCCCCAAATTAGAGAAATTGTGAATAAATTCACTTTTTCATTCTTTGGAGGGTCAAGTCTGTTATACTTTTGATAGCAGTCAGATGTGATGAGATATTCAGTGCCGAGAGTCAGGCCTCTGACCAGTCCCAAATAACAAAAGTCTACTTCACAAGCTCCCCACCTCACAGGCTTCCTTCTTGCAAAGCTGAGCTACAACTCAGGTTCGATATCTCACTCTTTGACATCTAGCATCCTGCTCAGATTCATAGCATGGTGTCAACACCACACCTCAAGCTTCCATGTCTGCCTATTCATGCTGTGGAATGAAGGCTCACCCATCAGAAAGAAATGACTACAATACGCTGAGTGACAGAAGCTGGGCATAAGCACCTTTACTTGTATGGTGCAAAGCAGAAAGTATAGCTTTAGCTCAAAACAGAAAAAAAAATGTAGAAAATTAATCTAAAATATCAGCACGTAAGACCATGACTATGCTTGAGAGGAGTGGTCATGGCTACTTGTGAGCCTGGGGCGGTGGCTACAACTTTCTGTAGTTTGATCTGGGTGCTGCCTACACACACATGTTTACTTTACAAGTATTCTGCAAAGTACATCTGCAGGCTGTATACCTTTCTTTATTTTATTTTATCTTAAAAAGTAAAACGAAAACAAAACAAAAAGCAAAAACTAAGACACAGAGTAACATACAGCAGTGTATATGGTACAGAAGTTCAAAACAAAAATAAAAGTTAACAGTGGTTATCATAGTGCATATTTTTATCATCAAATCTGTTGCTTTACTTGACAGACACAGGTATGCAAGACTGGTTGAATAATTAAGCAGAAATGCTTGCTTTCCATAAACCTTTATTTTTCACATTCTTTTTTAATTTTTAGTTAATTTTAAGTAGCATAATAATAATTGATAAAACATTAGAAACCATATACATTTAGATGAACAAGATGAATAGATTATATTCCAACTAAAATATTTAAAAATAAATATGTCTTTAGGGAAATAAACTGACTCCAAAATTGAAGTATAAGTGGGCATTTTAAGAGGCTCAGATATATACTATTCTGCTAATTATCACAATGCAGGTAAAAGTCATACTGAAAGAAAATGGTCAAGCACTCATTGGGGGACAATTTCACAAATGCCAGAATTATTTAAATAAATGTATTTCTCTACACAAAGATTGGTTTTTTCTTCATAGATACAAACTATCTTGATCTGGCAGGTGATTACGACTGAAATATTTAAAAGGCACTTAAAATGGCAAAAAAAAAAAAAAAAAAAAAAAAAACCTCCAACAAACACCATCTGAAATTGAAATCCACTGGAAGAAAATTCCTCTCCAAAGAGCAGAAAAGCAGAGAGGGTAATTGTTATCCATTTATGAGGAGACAAAATTAATTAGCTTTTTATTAGATCAGCTTGGTGCGAGATGGGATGGGATGAAGATAATAACACATGGAGTTAACTCCTTTGTGTCAGTCCAGGATGGCAAGCTGATGGTGTGCACGGCTCTGTAACAATGACAGTCATGCCTCAGTGTTACCTTCACGAGCCTGCTTCTTGGCTAGCTAATATAACGTGTTTTAAACTGGCTTCATATGATACTATCATGCAATATATGTTTGCTCCAATTTCTTGGTTTCTGGTCAAAGTTATGACAACTCTTGGGATTTTCTAAGTGATAAAGAGAAAAGGAACATCCCCTGTGAATCATCATGAGCTGTTTCCTCCACAGCGGAATTTATGCCCGTGAGCCGTGAGCTGACTTTTTCTAAGCCCCCAAATGTGAAGGGATGGTTACCAGAAAAACTAGCTGGGTGATGGAAGGGTTGAAGCCGCCAGCCACATCACTCAGCCTCTGTGGAATGGAGAGTGACTTCAAATTGTGTTAGTCATCAGTAGCCAGTAATGGAATCCATCATGCCACCAGTAATGAAGCCCCCATGAAATCCCTAACTGAAGGTGTGAGATGAGCTTCCGGAATGCTAAACACATGGAGACGCGGATCTCACCCTACGCATCATTGAAGTCTCGCTATTCCTGAGTTTCACCCTTCATAGTAAGCCAGGAAATGTAATTGAAGTTTCCATGTGGCTTTTTTTTTTTTTTTTTTTTGAGTCGCTCTGGCACATAATTGGAGGAGGAGGAGGCCTGCCAAAGTTTGCAGTTGCCAACCGCTGAGGCGGAAGCACAGGCAATAACTCACACTTGTGATTGGCATTTGCGGGTGGTGTGCGGGAAGGCACGTGTGCAGGCTGCTCTGAAGTTTCACAGTTAGCATCAGATTGAGTCAAAATGTGACACACCCATCTGGGGCCTGTGGACAGGGTTTACCCAGGGGGTGGGGGGGAAGCACCCACTTAGTGTCAAAGGTATTACCTATGTGTTTATAGAGAAAAATTCTTTACTGTATTAGCAACACCAAAAATCCACATAGAGTGTTTATGCTTGTCCAAGAATTTTAAAGCATATATTGACTGAATGACCAGATTTTAGAAAAGGTAGGAACAAGGGATCAAAATCAAACCTCTTTTCTCTGTTACTATCCATCTGTTCATCAGTCTCTCTTTCATGTTGGTATCACTTCAGGGAATAAATAAATGGATAAGTTCTATCCTGGTGTAAAGTATTTCTAAACTGTAAACCTTCAGTTCTCTATAGCTGTATAGCAATTAGTGAGTCTGTGAAACCAGTTGTGGCCTGAGTATGCATTGAAAATATTTTTCAGTGAGAAATCCATGAATTATGATATTGTTTGGGGTCTTTGGCTTTATTTCCATGAATTGAGATCAATGCAATATTCTTTAAATTCAGTTTTAAGGTTGACTCCATATCAGACAGGGAAGATGTGATATCTTTCTGCTTCATGAAATGAACTTCAGTACATGACTAAAGGCTTGGAGTGTCTCAGTGCCCCATCAAGCAGCCACTCTGATCCTTCTGAAGTGCACAGTAAGTAACATCCACTGCTCTTTTGTTCTATTTTTCATCAATGTCTTATGATGTTTAAGCAAACCCTCTCCTCTTGGGCCCCAATACAAACTAACCCCTGATATTTTAAGGCATCCATTGACTTTAATGAACTTGGTTTCTTCTTTTTTAATTTTTTAAAATTTAATTAATTTCAATAAGAAGAAAATACTAATAAGACAGTTTCAGAACCCATAAGTACGACAGCCACAATAATCAATACAATGCTTACTATTGTCTTGATAGTAGTTGTTCAGAGTATAAGAGACAAACGTAAGTTTCCTAAAGACTATGGGTACAAATATTTCTTCTAATTGAACTAAGAGAAAGTAGCTGTATGTATAGGCCAATATCCATAATAGAAGTGGGTTATCAGCAGAACTGGCAATGTTGGAAGCTGTTTAATTGAGCCTTTTACAATTTATCATACTAATCTAGCTTTACTTTTTATAACTTGTGGTTAAACTTTTCTGCTGGGTGTATAAGTACCAGTTAAAGTAAGACTTATATAATAAAACATGTAACTTTTGTATCTGACAAGGTCAATTAAATCTCCTCAGGATTTACCTTAAAACCATGTAGAGCATTTTGTAGAACTTTTTATCAGTGCCAGCCATCTATATGAGTCACGGCCATTGCTTGACCAGTTTGCTCTCTGTAAAAGCCTGAGAGAATGTTTTCTCTCTAGGTGACTCTCCTTAGGTACACTATACATCATCAATCCCTTTCCTCTGTAGCCCCATAATCTCCTTGAGCAGAAAACTTGGGACACCACTGAGTTATAGGATGCTATACTATAGGTTCTATTTTGTCCTGAGTCCTCACTGACTTTGAAGGGCTAGGGCCAAAATATTGAGTATTCTTGTAGCCCTTCTTTCTCTCTGATTTTTTGGTCTGCATATTTAAGTTGTTAACCCTCCAGAAGAGAAGCTTAGTGATACTAGTACTCCATAACATAGATACTTGAGCTTAATATCACTATCTTTCTGAATATCAAACACCTTAGATTTAGTCGATATTTTCCATCAATCATCAATATTCTCGGTTTCTTCTTGTCTATCTGGGTTGCTATGATCTCTATGACATACAGCAGAGCATTACCAAAATTACAGTTGTCCCATTATATTTGGTATGGCATGATTCTCTCGGAGTTAATAAAGGAAGCCAGCCTGTTGACGTTCCAACCATGCCTTTTTATCGCTCTGCAAACTCACCTTCTGTTTATCTCCTCTGTCTATCCTGTCCCGGCTTTACAGATTCTCTTACAGTTCACGTGGAAGCCAGGTACACACTCGACTTAGGCTCTCCACACTAACTGTTTCCTCTACCTAATCATGCTTTTCCCAGTATCTATTTCAACAACATCCTTCCAGCACTCCCTGCAGCATATAAGGCCATAAACTTAGTAAGCAATACCCTACGGCCTTGGCCACATGCACCAGAACTTCTTTTCCTTCTTTAATTTTTTAATGTCATACATTGCACAACATACATTCTGCTTGTTTCTATTGTCTGTCACCTGTCTTACATTTGAACAAAAGCAAAACTCAGTGAAAGTAGAGGTTTAGCAGATTCAGTTTATATTGCTGTCTCCTAAAATAAAATAATGTCTGTTATCCAGTAAGTTCTCCAGACATGGGTGTGGAATGAATAATGACTGATACTTGATACAAAACATTCTTCATGCTTCCTTTTCTTTTAAAAAAAGTGCTAAATCATGAAAAACTTTATTTGGACATTGTAACCAACCTGAAGGAACAAGTTATAGAATATCAGGTGTTTGTATCAGTGCATTTCTTTGGCAGCATTTGGTCTCTCTCATAAGATTGCCCGGCGCCTGTCTCACTGGATTCCCTTAAAGCCAAGCTCTGCGTGATCTCCACAGTCCCAAGGCCCATGAAGCGAGGTTGTGGGATTCCCAGAAACAGCGTGCTGAGCTGAGGTGAAAAGTGCAGTAACTTCCCTATTCTCTCCTTCACAAATTTGAGGCAGTTCCTATTCTCCTGGTAATTGTTTTCAAAGCTGACTCCAAAGTGTCACACCTGTTCTTCTACACCTCCTGTTGTTGTTATTGCTGCTCATTTTTTGGTACTGGGGATCAAACTCTGGATTTTGTGAGGCAGGCACTTGTGCCACTGAGCTATATCCTTAGCCCTTTACAAATGATTTTTTTTTTTTTTTTTTTTTTTGATACTAGGTCTGTGCAGAGAACGTAGCCAAAGCGTTATCATGTTAGGTTGAGGCCTCAAGATAGATGCAGGGTTTTTATTCTACTCCTTTTTGGAGCTCTTATTGCCATACTTGAAGGGCAGATAATCTTCTGAGGAATGCATTTAGAGGGGCCATGAAAGGAAGAGGCCCTCCGATGACCTTAAGAGAAGCGGTGAGGGAAGACCTCACCATTTCAGTGCCCTGGCCTGGCCGCGACTGCGTATTCTGCCTATCTATCCCAGTGTCACAGTCCTGTGAGTGAACCACCACCTTGGAAATTTCAACCTTGCTGAGTTGATCGCTGTATCTTAGTGCACATCCTATGAGTCAGAGAAGCTAGCCCGCCAAACTCTGGGGTTGCATAGCATCCCACAAAGTGCTGATGTGGTCCCGGTGTGAAGCCGCTACGTTCTGCATAGCCTTTTCAATGCAGTACAGCTGGGGTGAGGGAGGTGAAGTGGGTCCTTTCCAAAGGACGTGCAGGACTTTAAGATCTCTGGCTTTGCCTTGCTTCCAGTTCAGAAGAGGGAGAAAGAGCTGAAGAGAGGGTTAGGATGCTGCAGCAGAACCAGTTCTTCCCATTGCCTTTATCTTCACCAGAATATCGATTATAGGAGTTTGTTTATTTATTTATTTATTTATTTATTTATTTATTTATATTTTAGGGAAGGGTCTATAGGGTGTTCAGGGTCTCACTACTAGATCAGACTCACAGTGATCCGCCTATTTACAGCCTCCCAAGAGATGGGATTACAGGCGAGTACCACCACACCCAGTCTCAATCGTCTCTCAGGGCACCCTGGGGGTGGGGACGGCACAGCAGGCCCAGGAAACAAACCCCCAGCCCTTGTGCCCCCCACTTGTAGGCACTTTAATCCACGGAGCTATTTGGCTGGTCCAAGGTCATGAATTTTAAACATAGGTTCTTTCTTCTCTCGTCATTTTGTGTTTGCCTCTCTATGTTCACCGGCCGTGGGAGAGCCGTGCATATGTCCTAAGCTAAGAATGACATGTAGAAACATCTGTAGTATTTACCTAAGAAAATAAGCAGCGTGAACACTTCTTACTTCTTCTCACCCCGACTCTTTAGATGAGACAGATGCCAGATCCCATCCTCATTTGCTGTCTGACCACTGAGTCACAGAGCTGTCCCCAGATAATACGCACAAAAAAGACATCGGTCAGGATCCTCAGGATTTTGATCACCACAGCAAAGACTTTTTTTTTAAATTTATTTATTTTCTTGTTTCAGAACCTTTATTTGTTTATTCACTCATTTTTATGGCCGGCTCAGCCCACCCAGAGGGCAGGGCTGGCGCAGCATGTGGTGCTGGGGATCGAACCGCAGTCCCTGAAGCTGCCCAAGCTTTCCCAAGCAGGCTCTTTAGACCACTGAGCCATCCTGCCACAGCAAAGATTGTTTAGCTTAAATTACCAGGATAATGCGTGGCGAGAAATATTGTCATGCAGCATTTAAAAACTCTTTAAAAGTATATTTTGTTTTGATGGCTCAATAAAAAGACTGAAAAGGTGTCAGGATCAGAGGTTTCCTTCAGTAACATGCCCAAGCCAGTCTCCTTAAGGGTGCAACCAATTGAACAATCAAAGTATCAGATGTCAATGCCATTGAGTTTCAAGTTTTTATTGCTTTCCTTGATTTCCTTTTTATTCTGTTGGCTCCAAGAGAGCTTTCCAGTTCATCCTTAAAGAAAATAAACATGACAATCTAATCTCTTCACATTAAAACCCAAATACACAAAGACCGTTATGAAAAGATGTGTTAAATAAAGCCATAAATAGATTATTACAATAGTGAACGGAATAATTGGACACAGGATGTCGCTAATACCTCTGGGCAAAGCCCATTTTAATTCTATAATCCCAACTGGATGCAATGTACTTTAATGAATACTATTAAATTGTGCTTTTCTCTTCTGCTTAGAAAAACAGTAACAGTTAAGAAACATGCATTAGGAAAACATCAGCTCTATTTGCACATTGTTAAAGAGAGTATTAGAAAAGCAGAATTCTAATTTTCATCTGTGTCATTGGTTTGCATAATTAAAATGGAACACATTCAGGTACTTTCAAATTTTTCAGTGTTAATTAAAAAGTTAATACCTTGAGTGGCTATAAATTCTGAATTAGTGGGGTTAAAGCTTCTAAATGTTAATCTTTTTTTTTTTTGGTCATTTACTGAAGATCACCAAAGCAGCATATCATATTTATGTCAGGGATCCCGTACCAATGAAACTTCATGAGTGGTAAGGTCCTTAAATCTTAGATGAGAGATCTTAGAGCTCTTTGCAAACACACTGAACTCTGCTATGGGAATTTCCTACCAGTCAGCACCACTGCTTTTAACTTAGCCCAGTAAGAAATTTCTCTGTCAGCAATTTTCTGCCTCCCTAATCTATATAAAAGATTTGTAGGTTTTAGAGCAAAAAATAATATCTCCCCAAGGAAAATAGAAAGAAATGGCTCCAGCTTGATGGTATAAAACATTGTCAATAGTATGTTTAGCCGGGCGTGGTGGCGCACACCTGTAATTCCAGCACTTGGGAGGCTGAGGCAGGTGGATCAGTGCAAGTTCGAGACCAGCCTGAGCTACAAAAGTGAGCTCAAGGCCAACCTGAGCTGCATAGCGAGACCCTCTCTCTAAAGGACAAAAAAAAAAAAAAATAGTATGATTAACTTGCAATAGCATTAAAAATGTAGACAGCAGGCGTCTCAAGATCTATTATATCTATAATAGATGTGATGACCAACAAATAATATTTGTTATTTTTAATGTTCATTATTTTTTATAACGATGGAAATTTGTGACTACATAATACTTAAAGTCTCATGGTTCATTTTGGGAGCATTAGAGAATGAGCTCATTCTTCTTAAAGACAACATAAAAAGGAAAGGGATAAAATATACATTCCTTTTATAAATCGTTCTTTAGGGCATTTCCTCTGGTATTCTTTTTGGAATAATGCATGTGTAAGGGATGGCAGAAAGCTCTATACTAGAACCCATAATAAAAGATCAAGGTGAAAATCATAAACCATAAATTAAAAAGTGACACAGTCTGTTGTAACATCATGAGTTGGTGACGAAAGGAATGACCACAAGACCTGATGAAGGTAGCTCATAGGACTCACTGAGATTCATCCCACAGTGAGCCAAGAATCCCCAAAGCAACTCTCAGCTTTATTTCAGGCTACTGGATGTGATCTCGTGCACTATCACTTTAGTTAAGGAGGACCATGTCCATAGTCACGAACATGACCACGATCTCTATTGACTTCTACCTTTTCCTTACTACTAGGTTCATACAGATGTTCAGTGTGAACATTCCAAGCAAGGGAGGAAACCAACAGGGAGTCCACAGGTGAAGCTGCTATCTATCACCTGGAGTCCCAGCTTTGTGCGATTCTCAGTAACAAACCACAGCTGTCCCTGGACTTTCTTTATTGCATTTCATTTCTTGAGATGATGACTAGGCTACAAGAGTCATTTGACTAACACTCCAACCCATAGATAGATAGATAGATAGATAGAGAGAGAGAGAGAGAGAGAGAGAGAGAGAGAGAGAGAGAGAGAGAGAGAGAGAATCAAGTTCTTGTTGCAATTACATTGTCCAACCAATAAGTTCCAAACTCAATAATGAATGACGACGTCTATTGTATAATTTTTGTCTGGTGCTAAAAGAAATGACAAGACCTGTGAGTGTAGCTTCAGAAGACTCACTGAGATTTCTCTTCCAGTGAGCCCAGAGCCTCAGAAGGCTCCTTTTTAAAATTTTGCATTTAAAAAAATGGCTAGGGAGTATAAGTCTCTACTTTAATAGACACAGCACACTCCACACACGTAGCCCACGCAAATACTAATAGAAATGTAGCTCACGCAAATGCTAACAAATAATACTTTAAGCAGGGGAGGAGACAACCATTGGTGTCACCTAGCAAATAAACAAAGAACAGGGCATCCACAGGATGAGCCGACATCTGCAACCTTGAGCCCCAGCTTCAGCTTTCCGCGACTCTCAAGCAACAGAAAGCAGCCCTCCCTGGGCTCCGTCCATATCTAACCTCGTCTAGATATCAACTGGCCTTCATTATCTCTGTTACTACAGACATCCATTTCTTGATGATCAAAAGAAATGGATCTAAGTCTTGCTGATACTAAATTGAGTGGACCTCTCAATTGGAAATTGACTTCCTATTTTCTGTGCCCACAATTTGCATCCCCAGATAAAAATGCAGCCACTATGTGAAGCACATGATTTTCATGGCAGAAAACAGGCATTAAGGGACCCCGTTAGACCATGTCAACACATCTGAAGCTTTGTCACAATGGGATGCATCCTAATATCCAAGTCAGAGGGCAAGGCTTGGCACTGATGCAGTAGAGAAGTGTACTTATGAAGGATGGCGAAATGGGAGAATTTGAAAAACTTGAGGCAATCTGTTGGACAACAATAAAGTCATTTTTACAGGAGTGAGAAAGTCAACCGGGCATGATGAGCCTCTTAGACAATAACCAAGTGTACAACCCCACTGTCAAAGTATTCTAACCAAGCCTTTATGTCAAACTACCAATTTAAAGAAAATAAAGGAAGCAAAGAAATATATTGATCCACATCACAAGGAAACACCTGCCGAACCCTGGAAGGTAGCAAACACTACCGAGTTCTGAATTATCTTGTTTCATAAAGAAACTGCAAGAAAAAAAAAAAAAAAGATGAAGGAGTAACAGAAAACTTCAGAAATCTCATAGAAATTGAATGTATGGCTCAAAGTTGAAACAAATGAAAGGAAAAGAATCATGAAACAATCAGGGTGATTTGAGTAATCATTTACCTGTTGGTACTAGGGAGTAGAAATTTTGTTGGGTATAATGATGGCATCATGGTTTGGTTTTCAAAATAATGTTATTGTGCTTAAATATATGCTATAACATTTCAAACAATGAAATGACATGTTTTTTAAAATGCTCTGAGTATGATGAAAAAACAGGCAGGTATATACATAATTTTTTGTGGATAATGTGTTTTTAACATACTCAATTTTCTCTATTTCAATTGTTTTCATTTTCTCATAGCAAGAATGCAAAGAGAAAGAGAGATAAGAGAGAAAGGTTTTTTTTTTTTTTGTTTTGTTTTTTTCACTAAACTACAGTAAATGTAGGGATTTAAGAAGGGGATGATTTTGGAAGATATTTTACTGTGGTCCTTTGAGTCCCTGAAATTATGTCATGTGCAGAGCCAAGGAGTTTACTTACACGCAGTTAACAGTGTGGCCCAAACTAATGCCTTCCAATGTGTACATTAAGGACAAAACGAGTGTAAATTTAAAAATACCTTTTCCCAGTAGCAATTAAAAAAAATAATCTGAGAACCCTTTTCCTTGTAAAAGGCAAGAAAGACCCCAGAATCATTTCTGCTTTGACTCTCCCAAAAAAATATCTCTTAATGAGGAAAAAGACAGTCTATGTGGAGAGAAGATTTGAGCCAAATGTTCTTTGCTGCAGAAAACCTCCAGTCCTGTGGCAGACATGAACTATTTTACTGTGCATTCCTAGGGAAACCGAGTAACCGGTAGATTGCATTCATGTTTCTACAGGCGAAGGTGAATGTGCTTGCATTGAAAACACCAATGCTCAATTTCTGATCAAGTGGCAACATATTTTTTGCAGCAGTACTGACAGTGGAACGGTAAGGAGGGCACGTTAAAGACAACAACTTGTAAATAAATAGGGAGTTCATATTATCCCTCCAAGAAAATGGGTAACGGCAACGGCCATGTGGCACTTCAACCCATGGTGATTTACCTGAAGGAAATCATTAATTCTTCCCGGCATTTTAGAATAATAACATGATGACGAGACAGCCCAGAAGCACTCAGAGGAAACACTGCGAGTACCTGCCCAAATTGTTTAATGTTTGTCAAACTTGAACTGCGTTTGAAGGGTCCATGGCTAGTAATGGATTTCCAGTTCTATTTCCGCATGGGGAAAGCTTTGTGGCCATTACAAGCTGCAGTTTATTACTGTCCATTATCTATGAGATGATTTTTGTGAGTAGGTACGCAAACACAAAAGGGGAAAATACGAGAAAGCAATTTCTTTTATTGTTCCATATACAGTAGTTAGGAATAATTTCGAAATTGTTCAGGTAGCTCATTTTAGGGAATTCTTAGATCTACTCAGGAGTGATTATATTCTGAAGGGTTGCTAAATAACTCGGGTACACCCGAGATAGGTGCTAATTCCTAGTGGAGCTGTCTGTAGTTATAGAACAGTGACAAAATGTCACACAAAGGGCACTAGATTCTAAACAAGCAGATTCTTAAGGACTCTATTTCCCAGAAGGATTATTTCTGTTTGTCCCTGGTCATATAGTTTAATTTCCTTAGACTTTGTTTTCATCTTCTCAGAAAAAAAAAAAAAAAATAGTACACACAGTCTCAGCATGAACCTAGCTCAGTGGTTATCAAAACTGTGAACTTAAAGCAAGACCTGTGTAACAAAACATGTAACTTCTATATCTTCCAAGATCAGTCAGAGCCCCTCAGGATTTACCTTGAAATAGAACAGAAAAGTTTTTTTTTTTTAACCACACAACATAAAAAAGTAAATCTAGATTAGTATGCTGAGCTGTAAGAGGCTTACATCAACAGCTTCTGACATTGCCAGTTCTGCCAATAACCCACTGCGATTATGGAATATTGGACTATGTATACAACTACTTTCTCTTAGCTCAGTGAGAAGAAATTTTTGTACCAATAATGATTAGAAAAATTATCATATCTGCATCCTGTGCTCACAGTATATACCATGAGGACAACAATTGCATTGTATCAATTATTGGGAATGGTTTGAAACTATCACATTGTTGTTCTTTTAATTAAAAGTAATAAAAAAAAAAAAGCCGGGCGTGGCAGCTCACGCCTGTAATCCCAGCACTTGGGAGGCTGAGGCAGGAGGATTGGTGCGAGTTCGAGACCAGCCTGGGCTACAAAAGTGAGCTCAAGGACAGCCTCAACTGCATAGTGAGACCCTGTCTCAAAAAGACTAAATAAATAAACAAACAAACAAATAAATAAATAAATAAAACTTTGAGCTCCATAAAGATGTTGAAACAGGAAATAATAGATGCAAAAATTTGGTAAATTGCAAAACATACTATGAGTGATACCATGAAGGAAAAGACTCTGGTTTATACTGTTTATGTCATACAGTGTGTTTCAGAAGTCTTGATGGTACTACCTCAGGACTGTTACTGAAGGTTTTGTATTATTAGTGACAAGACTAAAACCACATTTTAACCTTGATCTGCGATCCATCAATCCCTAGAACTATATCTTGAATGGCTTTTGCAAGAAACATTGGTCTGTTATTATCAGTACTGCGCAAAGGATTCAAAGTAGTGGCCTATTTGACATACAAAATGCTACAGATAAATTACAATATGTGAAGGAAAATTCTTATGTAAATGCATAGAGACCACAAAGGGAGCAACTAGTTTCCTCCACAGTATGCCAGAGAAGCCGTGCATTACTTTTTAAACTTCGATTGCATCCACAATCTGCAGTCTTCACACAAGTGAATGGAAACAGAGGGCGTGTGGTGGCTTTGGCACACGGCTCTCGTTTTTAATCCAAACACTCCATTCTAGCCAACTTTGCTCTACATTTTGGAAGCATCGTCTTCTTTTGGCTGGAAACTCTCTGCACGAATTTTCAGACCCAGAGAGAAGGCTCTGATTACAAATTTAGAAGGGAGGAAGGTCAAAAGTCAGGTCCTCGTGCGGTCACATCTCAACTTTGCCATGGCTCCACACACTGAGAAGATTCATTTCCTCCGAGTGAAGCAGTTCCCAGCTGGAGAGCACCCTAAACAATACCATGGCAGTTGGCTTCTCCCCCCGGTTTTTCTCAGACTCCAGTAGGCACTCTGAGAGTATACACAAAAAACACATGAGCTCTAAGCAAGAAAAGACAAAAAAAAAATAAAATAAAATAAATAAATAAAATTGCACAGACCTTACCAAGGCTCAAAAAGATGAAGACCAGGCAGAGCACGCTGTCATGCCCAGCACTGCCTCAGGACTCATCAACTTGAAGGAATACAGGACAAGTCTCACCTAGATATTACTTTCCAGGTCTAGACATACAAAATGTCATTTGGTGAGTGTCTTAACCAAGTTACAAACTATGAGAAGGTATTATCTGGGTATAATTTTCTAAACTTCCCATGTTATCCCATACCCGATTTCTCCCAATCCTGACATGCTAGAAGTTTCTTTCACAATAACACTAAACTACATGGTATGGTCAAAAACTAAGGATGGAAACAAATTCAAACGGAAGCCACGACGTTCTGCAAACAAAAAAATTCTCTAAGGGCATTGCTCAGCCACTAACGATTATCACTGTCAAGTTTATCACCAGTTAAGCGAGGATACCACCTCACAGCTATACAGTTCATTTAAAGAGAATTAAATTTTTATATGTAAAAACAACATGTCCATATGCCTACACATCATCTATGTCACATATAAAAATTGATGTGATATGCATATATATGTATATATGTCATATACACATATGTAAGCAGTAAGAAATAGACAACAAAGATATGACAAAACAGAGAGACATATTTGCTCAGGGAGACAAAAAAAAAAAAAAAAAGCAAGAACAGCTGCCAGGGAGATGGCTCAGCAGTCTCAAATGCCTGCTTAGGCAAGCTTAGGTACCTGCAGAGACTGTAGTTCAATCCCCGGCACCACATGCTGTACCAGACCCACCCCCAGGACAAGCTGAGCAGTCCATAATAATAAAAAGAAAACAAGAACAATTTGATAACTTATTCCACAGGCAAAATACAGTAATGCTTTCATAAAAATTATCGGCCTGTATGGGCTCATTGCTCATCTACAAAAATCTCAAGAGTACTCAGATAAAAGGACAAGGGTGTAAGAGTGAACAGTGACATCAAGCAGTTTGCTTTTAGAGTGTAGAAAACAGGGCTGTGGTGTGCCATAGTCTGACTGGTATTACCATAGATTAGTAGCAAAATTCACTGTTCTCTTAAGAGCTAAGGGGAAAGCTTTTTCTATAAGCTGTTATGCAAAACTCTGCTTATTTTACAACAAAGAGCTTGCTCTAAATCACTGAGCTCCTTCTTGGGACCTCTTTGCAAATCTCTTGAAGAATCTAAGAGCTGCAACTGTTACGCAATATGGACAATGATTCAGTTTGGGCCAGTCCCACAGCCGACTAGCAGTATCACAAAAGCATATCTACTTCTTACACTGGAGAGCTTTGCGTGCTACAAAACTTCCTTGCGCTGGGCCTCTCCTACCAGAAGGCATAGAATTGAAGGCTGACGCAGGTTGGTGGGTGGGCACTGGTCCTGTCTCCTTGCTATGGGTTGTAGTCCTGGTGAGTGGGGCAGCTCCTCCTGTAGCGGGAGGGTGACAAGGCCAGTCATAGTGACAGTGCCACTCAGTGGTCCTTAAGGTCCTTGTTCTTTGCTTAGCTGACCCTTAAGGTATCTTTTTTTCTCTCCAAAATCTTACTATGCAATGCTTTCTGTTTCAAAAAAGGCTTACTCATTAGCATAAGCAGTCCATCGGCTCGTAGTTTGTATATTGCACGTATTATACACCATGAAAAACAGTCAATAACTTCAAGAGATCACTTTTTGCCACCATATGCAATTCATTGGGGAGAGGAACCATTTGTATGGAGAAGGTTAGCACCCCATGGTTTTAAGCAGTGCTCACAACAGTTCTTTTTACCACAGTAGCAACAGGAGGGAGGAGACTACGAGCGACGACAGTGAGATAGTCCGCACCTCATTTAATTTCACTCAGTTATGATTTAATACCCCGTCTTTACATTGCTTACATGTCTCTAAACTGCCAGCAATGCCGCATATGGCCTAGAAGTTTTGGGCATATTTTAACTGTTGATAAGAGCATAAAATACACATTTGTAGACCTCAGGACAAGGAAGAATAAAACATACTGCTTTTCAGGTTACACATTTCTACTGTAAATTTAGAAAACAAATTTCATGTATGTAACTAAAATGTAAAAAGTATTCATATAAATAACTATAATCATCTTGCTCCAGCATCAACTGCATATATAGATTTTTTTCCTCTAATAATAAATGAATATATTTGAAGGTCTTCCCAATATTTGCAAGCTCTAGCAGCCTGTAGAACACTAGATGCAATAATTGAAATATATGATAGTCAACTGGTTATCTCCATTAATTCAGCCAGCTATATCATGGATTTTGTTTCCTCTGGAATCAAGTGATTATTTTGGCATCATGTCTTTTTCTGCAGAATTGTGGCCTTCTTGCTTAATATTTCCAGACAGGTGTATAAAAACTGCTGCAAACTGGCAAATCCCTTATTCTGCCAAGCAGATCTCAGGTTCTGACAATGATAAATGCCGCTTGCAACACCACTCGTGGAAACCATACCGAGTTATATTACAGGGAAAGATTTTCGGTCTTTGTGAGACTTCATCTCCCTGACTTAGAAAATAGTTGAGAGCAACTAGACAAAGATGAGCTCTTTGAAATAGTATATGTTTTCCTGATGGTGTCCAACAGTTCAATGTAACAAATATATATTAAACATCTGAAATGTGCAACATGGCTTTCTAAAGTGCCTTAGGAGATGTACAAATACATGCCATGCTCTTAGGCTCACAAATTTCTTTTAATGGCATGAGGCCTTGATAGGCAATTTTACTTCATGTTGTTAAACAATAATACCAAATATTATACAGTATTTGTAACAAAACTTCTGTAGACACCGAAGGTAATTTTGTTAGTAAAGGTACATTCCCTTTTATTTATTGAAGCAAGTGTATCTTCAGAAATTCAAAATACTAAAAAAAGAAATTTTCAGTGCCCACTGGTGAATCAGAGAATCATCTTTTTATTCACAGAACCGCAGGATCATAAAATCTCTTCGTAGGAAGAGACCTAGAGGGCAACCAGTCCAATACTTTCCAGCTTCACAGTATCAAAAAAAATCACCTGGGGTGCTTTTAGTAGCATAGATTCTCAGGCTCTGGACTCGAGAGATTTATTCAGCTGGTCTGGGTAGAGTCCAGCTGTCAATACTTTGTAAAATCTTCCCAGGTGGCTCTAATATTCAGCCAGGTTGCAGAACACGAATGTAGCCCAATTCCTGGCTTTATTAACCAAATATGACTGCACTACTTTTCCCAGAAAGATGTCAGTTACTCCATATTTTACCTTTTATGAGGTAGGATTTGGGCCCTTAGCTGTAAATATTAGAACACTACTTACATATAGTTATCTATCTGCACACGTGTATGTGTGCATACATCTACAATTACATTAAGATCTGTCTCCTAAAATGATGTCACTTTTATGAATATGTACTCATTTGTTAATATCCATCTTTAAAACCCACACTTTTAAACTCCTTGAGGACAGAAGCTAAAGCTGCTTTGTTTGCCAGCATTCAATCAGGCTCTCATTTTAGACCTTGACACTTAGAAGACAGTCATGAAAGTTGTTCAATGTATTCCAAATCAAATGAGCTCTTCCTTAGCATTGGTAGCCCTCACCAGAGCACCTTCTATTAGGCTGCTTTTTATAGTGCCAGAAACAAATTTTAAGTCTGTATGCCAGACACTAAAATTATAAATGACAATAATATGTCTTTCTTCCTTCCCACAAGGTAGGCCCTAAATTTTTTTTTTTTTTCTTTTTTACCTGGAGATAGTTCTTTTATTCCTAAGTGGTAAGTACAATCTTAAAAATAAGCATAAAGAAAACGTGGAAATGGAGAGTCACCTAGAGAGAAAACATTCTCTCAGGATTCCACAGAGAGCAGAATGGTCAAGCATTGGCCATGATTCACCAGATGACTGACAGTGACAAAGTGTTGCAAAGAGCAGTACACGGTTCCAGGGTAAACCCTGAGGGGACCTGACTGACCTTTTCCCATACAAAAGTTACAAATTCTTTTTTAAAATAGGTCTTGCTTTATCTTGGTTTTAACCATCCAGCAGAAAATTCTACCCATGAGGTATAAAAAGGAAAGCCATATTAATATGCTGAGTTGTAAAGGCAACAGCCTCCGATAATGCCAGATGAGTTAAGAATCCACTACTGTTGTGGACTATTGGACTAAACATACAGCTACTTTCTCTTTGTGCAATGAAAAGAAAGATCCGTACTAATGAGCTTTAGACAAGAGATCATGGCTGCATGTTGTACTTTGAACAACTACAATGAAGACAACATTATGCAATGTATTAACTGTTGTAAAAAATAATAATAAAAATAAATTTTAAAGAATGAAAATGTGGAAATGGAAAAGAAGGCAACTGTTCTAGCTTGATGTTGGTACTGAAAGGCAAGCCGTGCACAGTACAGGTTTGCCCACGAATGCTGCTCGGGCAAAATCATAAGGAATTGAATAATTGAATCCAGCTCTTGAACTATGGAATGCTTCTGCTTTTTAAAAACAAAAGAAGTTCCTCTTCTCTCAAGTAGTCCTCCATATATATGTGTGTGTGTGTGTGTGTGTGTCTGAATACACACACACAGACACACACACACACATATGCAAAGGTCTCCTTTTTTCAATCTTCTTTAGACCAAATATCGAATTTCCTTCTATTACTTCTCCCATATATGTACTGTGTGTCCCTTATGGTATTTTTTTGTTGTTGTTGTTGTTGTTGTCTTTTTGAGACAGGGTCTCGATGAGCAGCTCAGGCTGGCCTTGAGCTCACTTTGGTAGGCCAGGGTAGTCTTGAACTCATATGGATCCTCCTGTCTCAGCCTCCCAAGTGCTGGGATTACAGGCGTGAGCCACCATGCCCGGCCCTTATGGTATGTCTTCAATATCAGATTAACTCACCTGAGTTGCATAATCTCAAAAGACTCTCAGAAGGCAGTACACATAGCATATCTTCAAATTGTAGAATTATACCTGAGCTCTAAAGCCCCTCCTTAGCATGAATTTTGCAATTTCTATGTAACAAGCAAAAATACTAGCAATAGAATATAAAAAGAAAAGCCAACACTTCCCTCATCATTTTAGACAAAACTGAATTTTAATAGATGGCTAACACAATGGGCTAAAAACAACCTACACAAATTTTCGCTTTACTGTCTTTGGAAACTTCATAGATGAGTTTCCACAACTAAGGATACTGTCAGTGTCCTCAGGTAAGAAATTCTGTTTAATAAACTAGGGAAAGGTATTGCAGAGATAGTGCTGTTGTCATAGAAACAACTCTTGCCTAATAAATTAGTGAGAGAACTGCAGAATTATGGACTTATTGGAGCCTATTGAGGTTAGTGTGTAGAGAAAATGGTGAAATGTCTGACGATAGAGATATTAGTTATAGTGGCAGAATATTCTCATTCTAAAAGGCAATATTCATTTTCTAAAGGCATACACTTAGGAATGTGCATCTCTACACTTTAAGTAGGAACTTTTTAGGTAGAAATAATTCATTGCATTTCTTCAAAGAGATTTGGGGAGAGGTGGTGAATTCTTCTGAAGATCTAAACTAACCTCAGTGTACTGGAAAAGCACAGCCCCCCAAGGTGATCAAAGGAGCCCAATAGCTGTTAGATGTCCACTAAAACAGTACCAGAAGTGTGTATTTGATGAATTTCTCCAGGGGCACTTGTATCTAAAGTGAACATAGAAATCATATTCCCTCCTGTGAAGTAACATTGAGAAGCCCCAAACTGGAATAGGTGCGTGATCAACGAATGAAAATCACTAAGTTCATCCCTGGGCTTGCTTTTGGCCACTTCAACATTTCCTGCATGGCTCAACCTGGCCACTGTTAGGCTTGGAAAGAACTTATCAGGTGCTTGGCAAATCCGGCCCATTCAGTGGATGTGAAGTGTGTATATATCAAGCTCCCCGAGGCTAGGATTCCGTTGACATAGTAAGTACCACATGGCAAATATTTCATGTATACTTACTAATTGGTTAAGTTTAATCCCATTCCTCATGACAGTGGCATCTCCCACTGCTATAATTTGGAAACTGCTAATTTTACTGAATGTTTACCCAGCTCATGGCTCAGGGGAAGTAACTTTGATTGTAGAGAGGTGTTCACATGTATTCCATATGCAAAATTCATAGTTTTTCTCTTCAGGGAACTGGCTGCTCAGAATAAATGCTATTAAACAAGAACATTACATGGTTGACTTCTAATTCTGAATTTTACGTCCAAGTGATACATAAAACTTTAGCAAATGAACTTCCAGAATATCAACACTCTCTGCAAACAGGTCACTGTTGAAATCACTTATCTAGTTTGTTTGTTTGTTTGCTTCTTTCTTTCTTTCTTTCTTTCTTTCTTTCTTTCTTTCTTTCTTCCTTTCTTCCTTTCTTCCTTTCTTTCAACTATTGAAAATTTAGTCATTTGTTTGTCCTTGCCTTTAGGCAAGGACAACCTGTAAGAGATACTCGTTTTAGAGGCAGTGTTATTTGAACCTGGAGATCAACAAGTTCATGAGGATGAGAAAGAGGAACCAGATAAAGAGCCGGCTTGATTTGTTTAGAGGGCTCAAGCAGAAGTTCTCAGCATTTCTGGGGCAATAGCATCACTAACTATAGGAGAACATGTTGTATTGGAACATTCCTGGCCTGTGCATGGACATCCTGAATCAGAAACTATGGGTCACAAGACCCAGTAACCTCTGTGTTAACAAGACCTTCCAGTGACTTATTTCTTTCTCCTTCCTTCCTTCCTTCCTTCCTTCCTTCCTTCCTTCCTTCCTTCCTTCCTTTCTTCCTTCCTTCCTTCTTGTCCTCCCTTCTTCCCTCCCTCCCTCCTTCCATCTCTTCCTTCCTTCCTCCTCCTCTTCCTCCTCCACCTCCTCCTCCTCTTCCTCCTCCACCTCCTCCTCCTCTTCCTCCTCCACCTCCGCTGCCTCTTTCTCCTCCTTCTCCTTCTCCTTCTTCTTCTTTTTCTTTTTCTTCTTCTTCTTCTTCTTCTTCTTCTTCTTCTTCTTCTTCTTCTTCTTCTTCTTCTTCTTCTTCTCTTCTTCTTCTTCTTCTTCTTCTTCTTCTTCTTCTTCTTCTTCTTCTTCTTCTTCTTCTTCTTCTTCTTCTTCTCTCTCTCCCTCTCTCTCTCTCCGTCTCTATCTCTCTCTCTGTCTCTCTCTCTGTCTCTCCTTTTCTTCTTTCTTTTTTAATGTATTTCATACAGGTCCTATGAGGTCTCACCACACAGAGCAGGCTCATAGTGGTTCTACTGTTTTCAGCCTCCCTAGCACTAGGATTATGGGCATGCACCACCACCACCATGCCCAGCCTCAACCCTCTTCTCAGTGTGCTGCAGGGTGGGGTGCTTTAGTCCACTGAGCTACCTGGCTGGCTGTTTAATGTCTTTCATGTGTCACAATATTGAGAACTACCATATTAGAAATTTGAAAGACAGTGGCATGTTTGGAGGACTTTGATTTCTAGCCTGGCTCAACTTCAGACTAAGTGTGGTAAAGATCCCACGAAGAAGCGGAAAAGGCATTAATATTTCTTCCTATGGAATTTGTACTGTATCAGGATGATAGAAAGCTACTCAGACACTTGTATGGCAAGGATTTAATAAGGAAGTAACCGCTGGATTGACTTTCAGAGCAGTAAGAGAAACTCTGAGTCAATGTGGGACACAGCCCGATTGGTTGAGAGGTCTCGTGATGTCATAGTTACAGAAGGCTTCAGGGCACTGGAATAAGACTAAGCTGTTGTGGACTGAGTGAGAAGACAAGGACAAGCTTGAGGTTTTTAAAAATGAGCACATGCTGAAGGTACTGAAAGCAATTAAAGATATCTTCAGTGTGCCACATTTAGAAGGAAAATAAAATTGGAGTTTTATTGAATTGAAATTCTTATGACTCTGATGTATTAGGAGTTACAACTCTGGTTGTCATCTGACTGGTAAGATGGCTAAAATTAAACTGTGGCAACAAATGAGATATCTTGAGAAAGCTATGTTAGAAAATAAACAGAATACCCTTGGAAATTCTATTGTGTAATGTGTTTTTCTATGGAATGTTCGAAAAAAAATGAGACAAAGGATTCCAATTTTTGTACAACTACCCTAAAGGTAGCTATCTATTATTGAGGTACAAATTCATGTAGTTAGAAGTAAAAATTGTGGCTAACTTGGAAGATATGTGATTTGCATTCTTTTGAGAGAGATCTGGTTTCTCAAAAGATAAATGTTTAACAAAAGCCTATTAAAAGCACTTAATTTTAAAACAGCAATGCTTTAAAATGTATAATTTAACCTAATGATGAATAGAAGGAATAAGAACAATTTACATAATTCCCTTGAAATGACGACAAAAATCTTACTTAAGGCACAACTTTGAATAGTGATAATTTGGGCACATGAAAAATTAATAATCTCACAAAGACAGCTCCCTAAGAGCTTTTCCTCTCTCTTTCTATTGTATTCAGATTGTCCCTCCTTCACAAATTCCCAGAACAGAAGATTGCATAGTTGTTAAATATGTCCAATTCTTTGAGCTTTATTAAATTTAAGGGACAAAAATCTTAACATTAAGAAAGCTTACAATAGAATTCATTGCTGTCTAAGGGAAAGTCAAGTGAATGCCCTGCCAACTGCTCAGTATTTTACTTTGGATCTATACATCATTTACCAACAAACCCACAGTCCAGAAGACATACCTGATAATCTCAACTGCTTTCCCACGCGTCTCTGCTGGACTTGGAAAAATCTGGAACATACCTGCACACATAACCACATTTTAGGGTGAGGACAAGGTAGCTGAAGGAATGTCTCTTTTCACCAGTGACTCTCCATTGTCGCTAAAATTATGCATAATGAGACCGGAAGTGTAATTACTGAATGAATTTGAAACCCTTATTACTCCACTAATCTCAGCTATGACTCAACTGAAGCCCAGGCAAGCTCACGTCAGAGCTACTTGGAAGGTGAGAAGCATCTTGGGTTTGCCAACGCAGATGCTGCGGCCAACGAAGTTCCGTACTGGTGAAATTACCACACCGACCTGCTAGGCTTGGCTCATTTCAGTTGTATAATGAGAAAGGCCATTGAAACTAGAAGAACTTTAAACTGTTACTGTTGAAGTTAAATTCAGAAGCGGTGGCACGCGTGGGGACGCCAAGCAGGAGGCGCCTTCTGCGGGATCCTGCTGAACTTCGAGTTCTGAAGCAGGACATCATCTTGCAGCCATCTCTGCTACCTTTAGCTCTCCCCAGGCAGCATCCGAGAGCGGAAGTGCAAGGGGGCTTCGTGGGGGTTCTAAAAGCATAGAGCGCAGGGGTGACAGATCAAGACTGCAGGGGAAGAGCGATATTGGAAAGCTAAGGCACACATAACCATGGAGCATACACTTTTTTCACTTTTATTTTTACCACTACGTGTGTGCAGCACGGAATGATCCCATTAACCATGAGGACTGGGTGCTCGGACATAACGTCTTAGTCCTTTTCATCCGCATCTCCCCGCTCTTGGTCCCCTCCCTCCACTCCTCTTACCCCTTTCCTTTTGTAAAAGGTCAATCTCTATCTGGCACTTTAACGTCACTATTTGCAAAGCTTCTCTGTTCTCTGCCCACACTCTTTGGCCGGAATCCTAAAACACACCTACATCCCCCGTCAATCAGAAAACAAGATATTCTTGCTTTCTTTTGCACTCTGCTAACATCCCGGAGGTGGTTTCTTCTGCCTCTGTTTCACCCAGGGGCGTGGGTCGCCCACTCTGCCACCTTGTACCCCAAGCCTTTGTGACATCAGGGCCCCCACCTCCAGCTTTGGGGAAGGCCTTGTGCAGGCAGGCACACGGCGGCACACTACGTCTGCGCTCCGAGCTGCGAGTGCTGCAGCCTGGGTTAGGCTCCCCAGGATCCCTGAAAGCCAGCCCTGATCCCTCCACCACCGACCATGGCCAGCCAGTCCTGTTTGTCTCTCGCCCCACGCCTCTCTCCCCTGAAGCCTTGGAAGCCACACTGTGGAGAAATCCAGGTAGGAATCTGTGTGGTGATCGAGCGAAGCGACAAGAGGATCCATCTGGCTGTGGTCACAGAGATCAACAGGGAGAACTCGTGGGTGACGGTAGAATGGGTCGAGAAAGGAGTCAAAAAAGGAAAGAAGATTAATCTGGAGAATATCCTGGTGCTGAATCCAGCTCTGGTTTCTGCCGAACATCCCAAGACCCTCAAGCCATTGCCCCCTCTGTGCCTGGCACCCTCTCCGGCCATCGGGGACCAGTGGGAAAGCCCACACAGGATGGCTATGGCCCCCCAGAAAAGCGAAACACCCTCAGGGGACTGCCCAGCTGTGGGAGTCCCCAGCCAACCCTATCTGATGAGGAAGAGAAAATCTCACTGCCTGCGCGAAATTGAGAAACTGCAGAAGCAGCGAGAGAAGCGCCGGCAGCTACAGCTGCATATACGAGCCAGACGCGCGCTCGCAGTGAACACTGGGCACCCCAACCTTGAGGTCATGCGCATGATCGAACAGTGTCGCAAGGGCCTGGACAGCAGCAAGATCCCCGTGCCTGGCCTGGAGAGCCCTGAACACCACCGCATCTGCGTCTGCGTGAGGAAGAGGCCTCTCAACGAGCGTGAGCTCATCTTGAAGGATCTGGATATCATCACTATCACCTCGGACCACACGGTCGTGGTGCACGAGTCTAAGCAAAAGCTGGACCTCACGCGCTATCTGGAGAACCAAACTTTCTGTTTCGACTACGCCTTTGACGACACAGCGTCCAATGAGTGGGTGTACCGGTTCACGGCGCAGCCGCTGGTGGAGTCCATCTTCCGCCAGGGCATGGCCACCTGCTTCGCCTATGGGCAGACGGGCAGTGGGAAGACATACACCATGGGCGGAGCCTTTTCTGGGAGGGCCCAAGACTGTTCTAAAGGCCTCTATGCCCTGGTGGCTCGGGATGTCTTTCTCTTGCTCAAAAACTCCCCATATGAGCAACTAGATCTCAAAGTCTACGGGACCTTCTTTGAGATTTATGGTGGCAAAGTATATGACCTGCTGAATTGGAAGAAGAAGCTGCGAATTCTTGAGGATGGCAAACAGCAAATCCAAGTGGTCGGGCTGCGGGAGCAAGAGGTCCATTGCGTGAAGGAAGTGATGAGATTGGTGGAGCTTGGCAGCAGCTGTCGGACTTCCGGACAGACGTCTGTTAATGTTCATTCGTCCCGGAGCCACGCAGTGCTCCAGATCATCTTGAAGTCCAGAGGGCAACTACACGGCAAGTTTTCCCTCATAGACTTAGCTGGGAATGAAAGGGGAGCGGATACGGCCAAGGCCAACCGGAAGAGGCAGCTAGAAGGGGCTGAGATTAACAAGAGCCTCCTTGCCCTCAAAGAATGCATCCGAGCCTTGGGTCATAACAAGTCTCACACCCCATTCAGAGCCAGCAAACTCACACAAGTGCTCCGGGATTCCTTCATAGGCCCGAACTCCTCCACGTGTATGATTGCTACTATCTCGCCGGGGATAACCTCTTGTGAAAACACCCTCGACACATTAAGATATGCAAACAGAGTAAAAGAATTAGCTCCAGGCGTGAGGCGCTGCCACCGCTGCCTCTCGAAGCATAGACAGGAGGCACCACTGAGTTTAGAAAAGCGCATGAAGAATGCCCAGCTGTCCCTTCAGGAGGACGCGCTTATGAAAATAGCCTGTACACAGAGTGATGAGGAGAAGGCGACTAAAGAAGCTGTGGTATTACCCTCCCCGCTAGTGAAGGGTAGAAGTTCGCTGAAGGAATCTAACCAGTGGTGGGAAAACGTCCAGGAGATGGCTGATGGAGTAAACTATGACGTAGAACACTGCCTTGCCCACTCACTGTCTATTTTGGAACAGAAGATTGACGTTCTGAGTGGGATCCAAAGGAGACTGAAGTTCCTACGAGATGATCTCCAAAAGGCCAAGTTAGAGTGAAGCCGACAGCAAGAGATCTGGACTGAGATGCCGGATGCTACTGTAGGTCCTGCCCCTCTTACATGAGAAACTTTGGCCAAATTGTCTAATCATAAAGGTCCTCCTGGAGAGCTCACAGCCTCTGAAAATACGCCGGCTAGAATTATGGTCTTTCTTCCTCTTTCTCTGTATTTTGGTAGTTTGCTTTTATTCTGTAGGATGTTGATTCTCAACCAGAGCAGGGCCCACCACACCCCTGCTCGCACTTATACACTGGCACAATTGAACAATTCCCAGTGGCTAGTGACATCTTGACTCTGACGCTGTGGGGGTGGGAAGACTGGCACTGGAGAGCTTGAGTAGCACTGAGGCTACTAAACACCCTCTATCATGATAGCCTTGCTCAATGAATGTCTGTGTAAGTGTCTGGCTGAAAATAACTTTCACCAAGGTTGGGAAGTCCTGCTCCAAAGAAACCAGCTGTGATAAAATCGGATACCCTCCCTGTGCAGCTAGGAAAGCAAAGTGCTTATGAACTAAAAGGACCAAGGGAAAAGCACATCAAGCGGTACACAGTGGAGCACATTTCATGATATTGACTCATTGTATTGAAATTTTTTGAGTAGACAAATGATTTGTAAGATCCATTCACATTGGTTATAGAGGGGATGGGGTGTTTCATTGAACCCATACTTCAGAAACTAGAATTGTGAGTTTAAAAAAAAATCTCAGTTGAAATTACAAAATACTGTTCCATTATGTATCCTGGGAGTGATTAACTGATTAAATGGAGTGTGTGTGTGTGTGTGTGTGTGTGTGTGTGTGTGTGTGTGTGTGTGTTTTGTGTAAGCATGAGATTTATGGCCATGGTATTTAAAGTAGTCTTTTTTTTTTTTTCCTACCTCACATTCTTTACCACATTTTGTGCTTACAAAATTTACTTAAAAGATCTTCCTGTTTCAATTGTGAAAGGAAAAAAAGCAAATTAGTGGTAAAGATCCCAAAGAAAATGGAACACACCCTCAGAGTCACACAAAGTTCTCCAAAGAAATATGAACAAGCTTAATACTTTAGATCAGTTATATATGCAGAAGCTATACTGATTTGGTGATCAAGAAGTCCACCTGTGACACTGAGTCATGATATGTTGACTTACTTCCATCAATAGAGTTGCTGCAGCACGTTTCTGGGTGTGTCTGCGTGGGTCACAGAGAACCGAACTCTGCACCTCTGCCATGCCTGGATGATGCTTTTCCTTTGTTCTGCTTCTCTGCTGAGATGAACTGAGCCCTGTTCCCTGGCAAAGCCACTCTGATGAGGGCTCAGCCCTGTCATGGACCAAACCCTTCGAAACTGAGTACCACCTTTGAATAATGGTGCCAGGTATTGTGTCCTACCAGGAAGAGTAAATCCTTTTAGTTCCATCCTTTAAAAGAAACAAGAAGAATGCTAATATGATATGCCAATATGAGCATGAGAAATAATTTAATCTGTAGAGTGAACTAATGTGCTAATACCAGGCAAGCATATTTTTTGAGGCACTGTGACGAAAAGGGGGATCATTTAGCTCAATCAGTTCCAAACTCATTTTGAAAGAGTTAAAGTGAAATGCTTTGCTTAGGATATGAATGGCAGATTAGGGGAATGTGGAGAGACACAGCTGACAAGTGTTCATATCCAACTATGTTTAGGAGGTTCATCGTTTAGCATTTTGATGCACTGTTTAAAACCCTTGTCTCTGCAAAGACCCCATCAGCTTGAGGAAGCCTGACATAACTTGACCATAGAGTAGTAATGAGCTATGAGTATCATATGCCTAAGAGAATCTTAAACATCTGGTCTTATTAATATTTTGGTATCTAGACATTTAACCTTTACTGATTAAAACAAATTTGCAAACCCCTAAACAAAAAAAAAGGGAAAACTGTTTCATTGCTATTTTATCTTTCTTTTCTCATTAAAATGAATAAAAGAATTTTATACAAATGTTAGCAACTGTATTATGTAAGTGGAAAAATCTCTTCTACACCTCCACATCTTTTCCTACTGAAAGGTGCTCAGAGGGTATAGTATACCTGCAGCTATCAATTCCTGGGTGATCTGCACCACTTTCAGGAATATTCTTGAAGGACTTGCATAAGACCGTTTTACCATTCTCATTTTGTTAATAAATGCAGAGTACACTCTAAAATTTTAAAACAATTTAAATATAGTAAGTACATAGTGAATCACTTATCATGAAGTACTGACTGCTATATGTACTTTCGCATGCTATACTTTTGCGTGGCTGCCAGCAGAGAGTGTATGTTAGATCTGCACCACCGCGAACACATGAGTAAGGTGGTAACCTGAGGCACTATGGGAAGGAGTTTCCCAGCTGCACAGTTATCTGATGGGACCACCGTCATTTATGTCACCCATCATCAACCTGAATGATACAAGACTGGGAGCTAGACAAGTGTGTTTTGCCTGCTTGTGCCTGCACACTGCTGCACATAACTTGTGTGTCTGAGACCCCTTCTTGCCTAACAACTGAACCGTGTTTCTGTGACTACGTAGTTAAATGAATTGGTCGCTAAATGAGAAATTGTATAGGGCATGTACATGACGATATTCAGAACAACGAGAATATTAAAGGAAATTCCAGCTGGGTGACTGGGTGACTTCACTTTTAATTGTAGGACTCATACATGTAGTACTTTCATGTATAGCAGAAAATAAAACTACATCATTTTCCTGTACCGTGCAATCAGCAAAGTTATAGTACTGCATAAACAGTACGTACTATAGACATGGAGGCTTTCTAAATGAGATGTACCAAGCTCTACCTCCCAAAATAAAAGAAAAGCCATGCTGTAAGCCTGAGTGGTGGGACGTAAATCTGAACATTTTCCCTTGACTGTCAGCACAGAGTCCTTAAACAGATCAGTCATTACATAGGGAATGTCCACAGTTAAAAATGGCTCTTCCCCATAGGATTTCCTTGTATATAGGTTTTCCTTCTTATATTGCTTTATTTACATATGTATGTATGTATGCATGTATTTTTGCAGTACTGGGACTGAACTCAAGTCCCTGCACTTGCCAGGCAACTGCTTATTCTACTGAGCTATCTCCCTGAGCCCCCCATAGTAGCTTTTAAAACTGAAAAAAGAAGGTGTAAGATCAATCCAGCTATATTTTTAATTCTTCCTTCAAAGGAATGTATAAAAAAGTGTGTAAAATTTATATCTTTATATCTATCATCTATCTATCATCTATCTATCTATCTATCTATCTATCTATCTATCTATCTATCTATCAAGTTTATAATTTGCCCAAGGACTTTTATATTTATGTCTAAAATTTAAAACCTCATCCTCAGTAAAAACTTGCTTGTTAACTACCTTTAGCATCTTTGCTCCAATTGGGGTTCAGTTTATCTCCAATGAGTGCATCTTAACTTCTCAGTTGACTTTGAAGTTTTTTCTTGAGACTATATGTGCTTCTTGAAGTTATGTGGAATATGGATCAAAATTTCATCAGAAAACACTATACTGTGTAAGTGAGAGAACACAGAAAACGAATTAATTGGAGTCCACCACGGGAGAACTATTGACAGTGTACATGATACCCTAAAGTTAAAAAAGAAGGTTGTAAAGTAAATTAACACTTTAACAAGATTGGAGGGAAAATGTCAGAGCTCCTAAACTGAGAAAAACAAATACATTCAGTGCTTTGGAAATGGCCATTTATACTCAATAGTTGACATGCTAACATATACACTATGCTTCTCTACTAATTAAAGTACATTTTTCCACTCTTGTAGTGGACACAATTATTTTAAATTGCTGCTTAAGCTCACAATTAATAAAAACTGACTTTAAAATACCAAATGACATTTAAGAGTTGCAAATCCTTCTTCGCATAATTAATCTGCAATAGTACTTTTTACACTACTATTTTATTACTTTTCTTATAGTAAAATTATTTTACTGAAAGGCTATTTTACCATTTAACGAAAATTGTTCTTCCTATTTTACTAAAATAGCATGAGTGCCCTAGATAAATATTTATGTATTGGTTAAATGAAAGAACGAATTTTTTTTCTTTGCAATGTGATGACAGATATAAAATAGCATTCTAATTGCAAAACTGCAATGTCTAACACATCCCCCGTAAGAAGAAAATGTCAAAATTGTCTGGTATTCAGCATGCAGGATATTATCTGCAAAGCAAACCTGCCATTTATAAAGTATTTGTGCAATTGCTTTTATTCTCTAAAAGACCAACTGCTGATAGCAAACCTTAACAACTCATTTTACCAAAATGGGACTTCGTTTTGTATTCAAGGCATTTTCTTTCTGATTTTAAATAAATGAACTTACAAAAATGAAGGGAAAAAAGAAGAGAAGGCATAAGGGGATTAAACAAGACATGGAGCTGATCAGTAATTGTAGTTTGGAATAGTGCAGAGAAGTAGAAGGAGCCTTCTCCTTCCATGTGTGACATGATTCTGACTCTGACAATGAATGCCATTTCTCCCCGGGAAGCCCATAGTAGAAATTTTGGGCATTATTGGGGCAGGGGATCCTTATGAGGTGATTATGATTAGCTCAGTACGAGGGATTAAAACAGTCCGGGTGAGAGCCAGCCTGATAGCTCAGAGGTTTAGGCAGACCCAGGGACCAGGGTTCGATCCCTGGCGTGCATGGTCAGCCCCGCCCCCTCACTGGCAACCGGGGTGCTCTGAGAAGGCAATTGAGATTGGGCATAGTGGTGCACATCTGTAATCCCAGCACTTGGGAGGCTGAAAACCGGGGTTTCATCTCTGTAGTGAGACCCTTTTGATCTTGTATTTAAAAAAAAAAAAAAAAAAAAAAAAAAAAGCTCTGATGTGACAGAGAGGGGGTTGGGGGTTGTTAGGAGGCAAGCAGAACTGTGCTGTCTCTATCCCGCACGCATCTGTGTCCCTCCTGCTGACCCACCATGGCATGACACAGGAGCCCTGCCCTAGAGGTGGTCCCCTGATCAGGCCATCCAGCAACCAGAGCATAAAGTGAAAAAATTCCTTTACCAATTGCTCCTTCCCAGGTGTTCTTTGATAGATGCAGAAATCAGGCCAAGACATAAAGGAACCGAACCCAAAGGAGCTATCTGAGCAGGAAATGGGCGTGCTCACAAAACCAGGTAGAAATGGTTTTACCTTGAAATAAAGGAAAAATTTTGACACTGGCACAATCCTCAAGCTTATATATATCACTGAGTCCATAAGCACTAGAAGAGAACACTTGCCCACCCTGGAGAATATAAGTGGTTTGTCTTACCCTCCCAGTGCATGGGTCTAAATGTTGATGTTGCAATTAGACAACATAAGTAAGCAACAACGCCAGACTTACAGACACACATTTGATGCTGCACTGGAGGCTTTGCTATCTAGTCATTATGTGAAGTTAGAAAAGTTCTGATGCTCTGCATCCTTTATTATTATCTCATCCATTTTTAAAAAGTCTCACTCTATTCTCTCAGAATCATTTGGGAAATCAATACGTTTTAATTAAGTACGATTATACTAATAACCTTCTATGCAGCAGACACTAAGGACAGAAACATGAATATAAAATTATCCCTACTCTTGTCGATCTTATAATTTAAGTAAGGAAACAAGTCCTTGTGATAATTGAGAATAATATTTAAAAATGTTATTCTGGTATGCTAAGAGTTACACATATGCAGAAATACCACAGTACAATCAAACTGCTCGGGAAAAATAATTTGACCCTAAATGTAGACAAATTCTGGACTAAAAAGAAATGAAGAATTCCAAGCAGTAAGCAAACTAAATTTTTTGCTGTAATATGAAAAACCAAATAGAAGTTGGCCACTAGAATTCAGGTTCGTTAAAAATGAAAATAATGTCCTATTCAATTGGTGTCATTTGCATCTCACATCAGTCCCCGATGCTTTATATTGCTTTTTCATTTTGTATTACTTTTAATAAATAACAGTGAGACAGTTTCAAAACACGTTATTTGGACAAACACAATAATTAATACAAAGCACATTGTCTTCATAGTATTTGTTTAGAGTAGAAGATGCAGACATAATAACTTTTCTAAACACGATTATTACAAATATTTCTTCTTACTAAACTCAGAGAAAGTAGTTATATACATAGACCAATATTCTATAATAGTGGCAGGCTATCAGGACAACTAGCAATGTCGGAAGCTATTGACTTGAGGCTTTTACAGCTCAGTATACTAATCTAGCTTTACTTTGAGGGCCTTGCATCTAAACCGTTCTGCAGGATGGTTAAGTCCAAGGCAAAGCAAGACCTGCATAACAGAACATGTAACTTTTGTATCTGATAAGGTCAGCCATATCCCCTCAGAATTTACCTGGAAAGCATGTACATGGGGCTGGCAAGATGGTTCAGCAGTCTAAAGCGCATGGTTATGAAAGCTTAGGCAACCACAGGGACCTTGGTTCAATCCCTGGCACCACATGCTGTGCCAGCCCCACCCCCAGGGCAGGCTGATCTGGCCATAATATTAAAGAAAGAAAGGAAGAAAGAAAGAAAGAAAGAAAGAAAGAAAGAAAGAAAGAAAGAAAGAAAGAAAGGAAGGAAGGAAGGAAGGAAGGAAGGAAGGAAGGAAGGAAGGAAGGAAGGAAGGAAGGAAAGAAGAAAAGATAGAAAGAGAGAAACCATGAACATGTAGGGATAATTATGTTGTCATCCAAATTGCAAGTTTTGCCTCTTTGAAAAATCATTCTGCCTAGTGGCAGAAAGTGTAATTTTCAGGTGGGCATTTACACCTGGATGCCTCATGTTCACCACTTGGTTGTGTTATAAGATGCTGTCCTTATACAGCAATCAAGAGGGGAGTGAATTTAAAGAAGGAGGATAGTTAACTAGTTCAAAGGAAAAGGTGAGAACCAGTAGAATGAGGATGGAAACATTAGTGGTCTTGACAATCAGTCGGCAATTAATAACCTTGAAATGACCTTAAATGGAATGGATAGGCTTGAATCCATACTGTAATGGGTTGAGAATTCAGAGAGCACTCTGGATCATGCTTCATAAATTCTAAGCTGTCTTGCACAGAGCATATCTCATTCAGATTCAGAGTTGACCTCTTGCTCATTCACTAAACTATTAGAATTTACCTTTCTTCATATCAAGCATGCACAAGTAGGGTATTATCAGTGTGTTACAACCAGTACAAAGCATGGAAAAACCGGCGTTACAGTTTCTGAATGATATTCTAATCTTCCTCTATCATGTAGCCAATTCTTTTTTTCTGATACACTTTCCCTTACAGTCTCCTAGCGCTCTTGTTACTGTTTACCCAGGGCCACAGCCATGCTACCAACACCTTGGCAATGGTCCGCACCTTGTCAACTTGACCTCCACTCCAGACTTGCTGAGTCAAAGCTCATGGAAGTTTGAATATGGCCTTGACTCCAGCCATGAGAGTTGGAACTTCATCTGTCACTTACCTGTCTCTCAGATCTGGCTCTGACTGAATCCTCTCAATTTCTCTTCTACTATTGACTTCTTTATTCTTGATTTCAAGACTCCCTGTCAATCAAGTCAATTAAGCAGCCATTGTGTAGGGTAAATGTATAACGAATTTTAATCCATAATTGTTCCTTGTAATGGCACCTAATTGCTAAAACATAGACAGGAGAACTCAAAATGAGCAATTTTAGGTTGGTCATATTTGAAAAGATTCAAAAGGTAATGGATTGAATCTATTAATTTGTTTCTTCGAGGGAACACTAGCAGGTATTAATATTTAAAAGATGACGCCTGTTTGACATTTTTCTACCAGAACCTTATAACTTATCTCTGTGGCACAAAGCTGTTTGGGAATAAAAATAATCCAATGAAATAATTTCATAGTTATTTTATTGGCAGAATAGTGACATCTATTGTTCAATATTATATAAAATAAAATTTAAAAATCAAAAGCAATGTCACATTTTCACGTAATTAGCTCCAGCATAATGAAAACTATTTAAATTTTTCACAAAATAGGTGAAATGAGCCATTAGTATTTTTCTATGAAGTCAAACTTATCTGATATTTTTTAAATAATTTCTAATCATTGCTCAAAATGGTCAATGTTTGTCTAGGTGCTAAAAATTCAGAGGAAGCAATAATCAAATTTGAAAATGGAATATAATTCTCTTTATTTTGGCATTTTAAAGAATGGTCTACAGGGTGTGCATGGTATTTAGGGTCTCACTACTAGATTGGACTAGTAGTGAGCTGCCTGTGTATAACCTCCCAAGAGCTGAGATTACAGGTATGTGCCACCATGTCCAGTCTCAATTGTCACCTGGGTGCATCCCAGGAGCGAGGCCAACATTGCAGGCCCAGGCAACCTCTGGCTCCTGCGCCTGCTTGCAGGCACTTTAATCTGCTGAGCTATTTCATCAGCTCTTAAATGGAATAGAATTCTTTTTTTTTTATTTATTATTTTTATTCTTGTTGCAGAACCTTTTTTTGTTTATTCACTCATTTTTACAGCCGGCTCAGCCCACCCCAAGGTAAGGGCTGGTGCAGCATGTGGTGGAATAGAATTCTTAAAGGTGTCTATTATACAGATCTGTTTTTACTGAGGGTGTGTGTGTGTGTGTGCGTACGTGTGTGTGTGTGTGTGTGTGTGTGTGTGCATGCGTGTAATAACCTTAGCCAACTTTCTAATTTTGCCTTCTGTTATCAACTACATCTATAAATTTAGACAAGTCGTTCAGCAACTTGGAAATAGCTTATTATCTGCGAAAGCATGAGTGGTCATATCAAAAGTGGGCCAATTTCCTTCTGGCTCTTACATTTCCTATAAGATTTTACTCCTAGTGCTCAGATGAAGGGAATTTTTAAAGGCTTTTCAATACTGAGTACCCTTAGGATATGGAGGAATTGAAATTTTCACCATTGCTGATAGAAGTGCAAATAGTGCGTAGTACTTTGCTTGGAAAGCAATTTGGCAAAATCCTGTGAAATTTAGGACGGACATAACCCAACTGTCCTGCACTTCAACGCGGGTACATGAGACATTTTCATGAACTACAGCTTTGCAAAGATTGAAATTCATAGTAAATAATGTATTACATGAAATTGGAATAAATACTGCATCTTTTACTAATGACATACTTCATAACATACACATAAAATAATTGAATTAGGGTAATGCCTGCCAATATGAGTAAAAGTGAAAAATACATGTAAAATAAGCAGGTTTCAGAATCTTATCTGGCCTTGTATCGTGAAAAATCTTAAAATACTTATATAAATTGATTGTGGACATTTTGTACGCAGGAAAATATTTATGATTAAAATAATAAATAAATTCAAATTTATGGTCAGCTCAAAGTACGTCTAAGTAAATATAAAGAGAAAATGTATAAGAAAGTTGTACTACATCTGCAATATTTTCCTTATTTTAAAAAATGTGACGCAAAATTAAGATTTCATTATAAATGAGTTGGGAACACACTGATCTTTGCTAAGAGATCTTTTTTGCATTTCAAAAATATTTCATAATTTTTAGTGATAATATTAAAATCCTACCTCTTGAAATGACAGAAAAAAATGAATATTTGACTTTACATATAGAGACAAACAAAAAGAGATGATTGAATTGATTTATGTGGAAGAAAGATTAATTTTGTGATAAAATGTTTCATTTGATTTTTTTTTTTTCTAGAAAAGTCACACTTGTCCAGTTCAATGAAAGTGACTATCCTTGTGGTCATGTGTGAATACAATACTGTTATTAAATGTATTGGCGATCAACCAGCAAGAAATAAAAGAACAAATCCAGAATATGGCCTTTTAAAGAAGTCTGAGCATGGCATTATAAGATTGTTCTAGCATGCTATACAATAGATAATAAGTACAACAGAAAGAAGACCCTAATGGAACTACGCAGCAGCAGTTTAGTCTAGATTGGGAGCTGCTGTTCTCACCAGCAGTTCTGGGAACTTCTAATTCAGAAGGGAATATTGGATACCACCCACTGTTGACTCTTGATCCCCAAATGCAGTACTTTCTTCTACTACAAAATATATTATGTTTTCAAATATTTACAAAACCCTAAAACTATCCAACTGATATTTTTTGGGAAAAACCTCCTCTAAAAAGTGGTCAGATGAGTTGGCCGTGGAGGAACACACCTGTAATCCCAGACCTCCGTTAGGCTTGAGCACGAGGACTGCACATGCAAGCCCAGTCTGGATGATTTAATGACTTACTGAGACCCTCTCTCACAAAAGCAGATTGAAGAAGGGTTGGAGACGTATCTCAGTGCAAGGATTCTGGGTTTAATCCGCAATGCCTGGTAAAAAAAAGCTGAGTTGAGAAATGTAACTTTAGGTGCCAACATTGAAGCTGAACAGTGAATCTGATTAGACTTTCATATAACACAATTTGTGGCCAAAAACATGAAAAAAATATCAAGTTTGTGATTAATATACACTGTATATTTATTCCCCCTCTAGAGCCACAATATTAGTACACTACTCTCCCCCCCCCCATTTTATTACTAGTGTGACTTACATAGGAAGTTACCTATGTAAAGCTCTTTTCTAAACAAAACCCACAAATTCTAAGGACGAGATTCTGAAAAGCTCACTTAAGACAATGATGCAAAGGGGTCTTGGAGTTTGGGGTCCATCTCTGAAAACCCAGAAAAGCAATCAGATTATGACAATTTCCAGCTAGGAGGAAGGGCCTGATAAAAGCATCCAAAAACGAAAGACCCAGGAGTGTGTAGGTCTGAGTCTCTTCCTTTCTCACAAGGGAACTGTCTCCTGATCTTCCTTGTCTTCTACCTTTCTAATAAAATATTAGAATAATGCACTTTTGTTTTCTTTGCTAAACTTACTTCTAATTCTCTGTTGATATAAGTTTATGATTCTCAGTTGGCTATGGTCTTTACAAGGAAGTGCGTGTCCCCTTAAAGTGTTATAATTACTTTGGCTTTTGCCACATTTTCTGTGTTGAAGTCTGTGTCTTTGTAATCAACTACAGGCTGTCAGATAAGCATGCATATCATGCTTTTCTAGCTGTAAATGTAGATGTGTCTTCTAAAAGATGCGAATAATCAGAAGTATGGCTAACCATGCCAAAGAGTCTCAATTTTTTTTAACAAGGATTTTTTAAACCTATGTCAATGGCTCTCTAAAGCTACAGCAAAACGTATATTAAGTTCAACAGTAACATTCTCTCTGTGATTCTCTGTTATATGAAAGATGTAAAGAGGAAGCTTGTCAAACCCATATTTTTAATGAAATTATGTTTCCAAAGTAAATAAGTAACTTAGTGCATTGAAAATAATTTAGTGTCAAAACAAGCAGCGTTTCAGCTGAGTGCTTTACATTTTTTAATTGTTTGTTTTTGACTCATTAAACACATGCTGATTGACCATGATAATAATAAAATTAACAAAACAGCTGCAACTGTTGGTTTTAGGCTTAATATATCTCTTTTGAGACCATTGAATTCACACCTACTCAAGAACTGAAAATTCAATTCTTAGCTTGTGCCGAGAAAAATAGACGCTAATTTTGAGGATGGTCAGCGATTACAATGAAACAAAGTGACTGTTTAAGATAATAACAAGATTATCATATAATGACAATACTGGGTATATAGAACATGTGGTAAAAAAATATAGAACGTGACTATGCAACAGACTGGTACATTTAGCAGCTGCAATTCTGGCACAAGAAAGAAAGTGTCCTCAGGACTGGGGAGATAGCTCAGGACCATGAACGCCCGCCTGGCTAGCACAAGGTCCTGAATTCAATCTCTGGGAACCACTCTCCTCCAAAAAAGGGGGAAAAGGACAGCCAGATAGGTCAGCAGTATACTAAAGCACCTGCTTAGGAGGCTGGCACAGGGGCAGGGCTTTGATCCGGGGGACCACAAACCATGCCTCCCCCACCCCTGGGGCACACTGAGAAGGCGATTAAGATTGGATGTGGTATATGTTCAATATACATTCATTTATATATGAAGTCTTCAAACTTATCATTCTTTATGGATGAGTAGTATTCCATTGTATAAAAATACCACATTTTTTTTTTAACCATTCTTCAAATGTTGGGCATTTTGGTCGTTTCCAAGATTTGGCTATTACAAATTGGGCTGCTATAAACATAGGTGCACAGATATCGCTATAGTATGATGTTTTCAGTTCTTCTGGGAAAATTCCCAGTAGGGGGATAGCTGGATTGAACGGAACTTCCTATTCTAGTTTTGTAAGGATCCTGCACACTGCTTTCCATAATGGTTGCACCAATCTGCATTCCCACCAGCAGTGGAGAAGGGTTCCTTTTTCCCCACAGCCTCTCCAGCATTTGTTGCTGGTTGATTTCTTTATGATAGCCATCCTTACTGGGGTGAGGTGGTATCTAAGTGTTGTTTTGATTTGCATTTCATGAATAGCTAGTGATGTGGAGCATTTCTTCA
>PVJA010017410.1:0-32450 GCA_004027025.1 Myocastor coypus | reverse complement strand
TGAATGTGTTGCCTGACTGCCCCAGGAAGGTGTGTGTGAGGCTGTTCACATTCTTTAGGTCTGAGTTCCTATACTACCTCTTCGATAATTTCTTCCCCATTTCTCTCTTTTTCATGTGAAATTAATTCTTGTGCTGGTTTATCTTTTCTTTCTGTGTTTTTGCGCTATTTTCTAGGGGATTTTCAATTTTATTATGTAAATTTTATTAATTTAGAAGTTTTCCAGTATCCTGGTTTTAATTTTTGAAAATTTTCTATTGACCTTTATTTGTTCCTTTTAATATAGTATAGGCTCTCACTACACAGACTGGACTCGCAGTGATCCTCCTGTTTTGAGCCTCCCAAGTGCTGGGATTATAGGCACGCACCACCATGCCCAGTCTCAGTCACCATCTCAAAGTGCCGCAGGGGCAAGGCCTGCACAGCATGCTAGAGATCAAACCCTGGTGCCTGTATCTACTAAAGCAGGCAGCTTAATCCTATTTCTTATTCCTCTGACAACATTATAGTTTTTCCTGTGTTTTATTTTAGCTTCAGTCTCCTGAGTTGGAAGATCTCCTTGATTGTGTTGTTATTCTTGACTCATTTTTCACTTAAGAGTGAGGCATCCGAGGGCAGAATGAAAGCCTGGTGAAGAGGGAAGGGGGCGAGGCATTCTCGCCTGCTGAGCTTGCTATGGAGGTACTGCCTGGACAGATGAGTGCCACCCCGATCCCTCTAATTGTCTCTTTTCTCATTCCAAGTCAGATTCTCCAAAAAGTGATTTCCTCTCTCTTGCCTAGGAAAGGTTAGAGGGGACTTTGTGCACAGGTGCAGGAAAGCTGGAGAGGTTAGGACGCCAAGTGCCTCACAGGTTGACAGCCACCATGCTTCTGTTCTATGCAGAGCTACATGTCCACCCTCTGCACAGAGCATGTTTGGTACCAGAGGCTCTATGGCTTAATTTTTCCAATAAAACTTGTTATTTATTCTGAGGATAGAAGACAGAGTGTCCTGAACCAAATTTAATTTCTATGTTTATGATAATTTCTTTTAAAGATTTTCTTTCAGTCCTTGCTTCATATACACTTTTAATACATTGGATCAATGCAGAGGTTAGCATTGTTCCCCTGTGTAATGATGATATACAAAAACATGAAATTTTCTATATTAAAAAAACTATTTAAATGAGACAAAGATCTAAAAATAAGAACAAAACTATAAAACTTTTAGAAGAAAATATAGGAGATGGAGCTGATGAGATAGCTCAGTGGTCTGAAGAGCCTGTTTAGGCAAGCTTAGGCAAAGCACTGGGACCTTGGTTTGATCCCCAGCACCACATGCTGTGCCAGCCCCACTCCTAGTGTGGGCTGAGCTGGCTACATAAAAAGATATTCAATGGCCAGCCACCTCATGAAAAGATAATCCACATCATACATCATTGGAGAAGTGTAAACTAAAACCACTTGAAGTTACCACTCCACCCATTAGGATGGTTGTCATCAAAAGCAACAAAGAAACAAAAGCTAACAAGTATTGATGAGGAAGTGGGAAAATCGGAACTCTTATGCATTGCTGATGGGAATGGGAAATGGGGAGGCCACTGTAGGAAACAGGATGGCAGTGCAATAATGACTAAGCATACAATTGCCATGTGATCCAGCAGTTCCAATCAGAGATACTTACCCACAGAAATGAAGGCACTTAGGGAGCTATTTGACCACCATGCTTTCATCAGTACCACTGACAATAGCCAAAAGGCAGAGGAAACTCAAGCATCCATCAGTGCATGAATGGATAAACAAATTGTCTATAAGCACAATGGAATATGATTCTTTCTTTAGAAGGAAGGAAATTCTAACAATGCTAAAATGGGGACAAATCCTGAGAACTATATTAAGTAACACAACCATAAAACGTATGCTGTATAATTTCATTTATATGAAGTAGCTGGAGTATTTACGGCCCAGAGCTTCATGTCAAAGAATCAGAATGGACATTCAGTCTTGCCAGTGGACTGAAAGCTTTTGTGAACTGACCTGGGTTGAGTTTCTGTGGCCAGGCTGAGGTACATGCTGGAGCCAGGAGCCCAAGCACATGCTGCTCTGCACAAAGGGACCCAGTACAAGGCTTCAGCACTCTGGTGTCTTTCTGAAGAACAGTCAGGCCTCCTTGGAGCTCCTGATTCACCCTTAGTGTGTGATCCTGGCAGTCTGGCTGCAGCCTAAAGAGGCCTTCTGAGGGACACAAGTCTGTAGCTGATAGCTGCCTTGAAGTCCCAGCTGTGGTGTAGGGAAGAAAGGGAGAACGAGGGGAAGAAACCACTACTATGCCTTGTGCAATGCCACTGAGCAGAGACTCTCTAGGATGTGAGGGCCACGCCCATTCTAGACCACAGTGTGTGGCCATAGAATATGTGGGTGAGCACCTGCTCTCTGCTGAGTAGGTGTGCATTCTGCCTTCCTTCTGGTCCTTGGTTCCCCTAGCCCATCATACACTGAAAAAGATCCCACATGTGTATGTGTGTATATGCATAGTGTATGTGTATCTTGTGTGCTATATATGTGTGCACTCCATCGTCACACCCTGGGCCTTCTATTTGTCACTATCTAGGAATCTGTCACTTACCACGTATTCCTCCTCCTTTGGAGGAATTTGGTTTTTTCTCTGATCCCAACAGCAGCATTTTTGGAGACCACTAAATAGTCATTTTGAGGGGTAACGCCTAAAATCAACATTGGCTTAATCAGGTGTTTCTCATTTGATGCCCACACAGTTCTTGTTTCAGGATTTCTGAGTAACAGGATGTGGCCCTAGGACAGGTGTCTTTGATCTTACTTTTAAGCATTTTGAAGCCCTAGTTTTCATCTGCACAAAACCCACAGTGGCTCATGCATCCTCCTTAAGCTTGGCCAGATGCCCAGTGTGACTCATAGAAAGTTCCAGTGGACACAGAGACCCAGAACACATGGTAATAGCATCAAGCCACACCTGGCCCATGAGGTGCCTTTCTCTGCCTCAGCTGCCTTGTGGGCCTAGGTTCTGCTGAGAGTGTATCCGCCTGCTCTGTCCCACTGAGAGCTTTGAGCTCACACCAGGTCTGCTGGCTCAAGAGGGCTCTTCAGAAGAGGCAACAGAATGGATGCCCAGGGATAAGCTGTTGGGTAGATTATGTCCCAAACAACAGATCCTTCTGTGCCTGGGCCTCACTCTGTCTGTGAGCCAACTCATGTTCCATCCCCAAAGGAGCTCCCACCTCAGCTCCCCAAGATGTATGCTATGGGAGATTTGTCAGTTTCCTCCAAAGTACCTGGTATTAAGCCATACAACTCACCAGCCCTTGTTTATTTCGGCCTGCTATCTACATGGCTTGATTTCAGTCACTGCTTATCCTCCTACTATATATTTTTAGTCTTTTGATTTCTTAGCTAACATTTATTTTTTGTTTATTTGTTTTGTGTGCTGAAAACCAAATCCAGGGCTTCCAACTTGCTAGGCAAGTGTTCTACTACTGAGCTAAATCCCAAGCCCCTCATTCTCCTATTATAAACAGAAAACTTGGTGTTGGTCTTTCAGATTAAGTACCACTGGACTGGACTGAAACTTGAAAGGACTGCAATATCAGAGACATGGGGCTGGAGGTTTAGAGGTGGGAATGGCAAACCTGAGCTATTCCTGCTGCTGTCACCAAGGAGAGCTGCTAATGCATGTTACCCCATTCTGCAGATTGAGGTCTGCAAAATAGGAAATATCTATTGCACACCTGTGGCTTGATTTTAAATTTAAAGCTTGTAAAGATCCGTGTGCAGTGTCACACAGGAGATGTTGGGAACAGACCAATGTGACAGGTACCCCCCCCCCCAAGCCAGAGTGTTGCGTGCTGGGCTTCATTGCTCCTCCATCCTTGGTACTGGACATATGGACCCTGATTTGTTACAGTCAGCATGTATCCTAGTGCTCTTCTATGTGCAAAGGACATGGCACTTACACCTCAGTAAAGCATTCCTAAAATATTTTGTGATATCGAGGGAGATATCTTAATACACAACAAAAAATATATCCAAAATCTTCCTCAGGTAAGTAAAGCATTGAGTAATCCATACATGGAACTTAAAAGCTGTTCACAACGACATCATCCTATTACTTAATATACCAAATACGCCAGAGACCTGCAAACAGTATTCAGTCACAGTCTTAGCAAATCTCTCCTCTCCACCCCCTGGGGAAGGACTAGGCTCAGCATTTGAAAAACACTGACATCTGAGTTACTTCCTCCAGTGAACTCTACCGCTAAGTCTCTTTGCTGTGTTCCTCACACCAGTGAACAGAACCGGTGTCACAGACTTCAGTGGCAAGACCCAATGCACACTGCCCACTGTCTGCGTTAAACACAGGGCCACATGTGGGACACACACTATTTTTTAATTTTTTTACTTTTAAAAAGAAATAACAATGTGACATTTTCAAAACATGTTAGTAGTACATTTCCAAAATTTGATACATTACATATTGTTGTCCAGCTATTAGTTATACAGAACACAGGGTGTAGACATGATAATTTTTCTAATCATCATTGGTATGAAAAAATTTTTTCTCATTGAACTAAGAGAAAGTAGTTGCATACATGATACAATGTTTGATAATCTCAATGAGTTATTGGCAAAACTGGCAATGTTAGAAGTTGTTGATTTAAGCCTTTTACAGCTGAGCATTCAAGGATGCTTTCTGTTTTATGCCTTGTGTTTAAACTTTTCTGCTGGGTGGTCTAGGGCAAGTTTAAACAAGACCTGTATAGCAAAATATGTAACTTTTGTATCTCCCAAGGTCAGCCAAATTCCTTCAGTATTTACTTTGGAACCATGTACAGTGCTTTGTAGAACTGTTGTCAGTGTCAGCCATCTGGATGAGTCTAGGCTTGATCAGCTACAATTTTGTATATACTTAGATTTCTAAATGTGTAAACATGGGTAACTGCTTTTATCACATTCTATAGAAATTTATTAGAATATCAATGATTGAAGGAAAATACCAATTCCAAGTGAAGTCTAAGATGCGTGACACTCAGAAAGACAGTGAGGTTATTATGCTGAAGCACCTATGTTATAGAGTAATAGTATCACTAAGATTTTCTTCTGGTGGGTTAAGAATATAAATTTATAGACCAAAAATTGGAGAAAAAGAAGGACCACAAAAATAGCCAATATTTTGGCCCTAGCCTTTCAAGGTCAGTGAGGACTCAGGACATAAGAGAACCTGTGCTGTAACATCCTATAACTCAGTGGTTTCCCAAATTTTCTATTCAAGGAGATTATGGGGCTACAGAGGAAAGGGATTGAAGATATATATATAGTGTGCCTAAAGACAGTCACCTAGAGAGAAAACATTCTCTTGGGCTTTCCCAGGGAGCAAACTGGTCAAGCAATGGCTGTGACTCATCCAAATGGCTGACACGGACACACAATTTTGATATTACAAATGCTAAATATTGCTGCAGTGCATCATGGGTGAGGATCTATCCAGTAAGTGTTGCCTTGGGATGTGACTAAAATTCACCGACACTCCTGTATTCCACTATTTATGCCAATATATCTCACAGAAAGTTGTTGAAAAAACCCACCAGGAATCACCCTGTCACAAGCATGCTTTTGAAATGACCCTAGGATTCAGAGAATTGACACAGGCAATTAAGCTCTGCTCAGACATTTGCGCCTGAGCTGAACCCAGTGTTACAGAATCAGCAGGCTTTCGGGGCCTGGCTGGATGGGCACCTTTACACCCCTCTCCTTGTGTTACCAACAGACTCCCTGACTTGCACCCCATTCTAACTGTCTGAGTCCCTCTGGTGGCTCTAGAGGGTGCAGGCTGAAAGGAAATTCCCTAGGTAACCCTTCAAAGGAAAGTTTCCAATTTGTAGTCTGTTGGAAGGTCTTTTTTTTTTTTTTTTTTTTTGTCTCTTTGAGACAGGGTCTCACTATGCAGTTCAGGATGGCCTTGAGCTCACTTTTGTAGCCCAGGCTGGTCTCGAACTTGCACCAATCCTCCTGCCTCAGCCTCCCGAGTGCTGGGATTACAGGCGTGCGCCACCAGGCCCGATTGTTGGAAGGTCTTAAGCCTGATGTTTTAGCTGGAGTTTGTTTCTGAAGCTGTTGTTGGAGTTGTATGGGGGTGGGGGCGCTCCTCACATATGAATTATGCCCCCTGATATGGTGCAAAATGGTCCCAAAAGAAAGAAAGTGGGAACCCTGGTCATGCCACCCACATCTCTGTGGATGGTCTCTCCAGCCTGGGCATTTCCAGAGAGAGAGTCCCTCCCGATTTCAAGCTGCATCTTGGGACTGGTCACCACTAACACTGTCATTGCTGTTCTTTTCAGCCAGCTGCCTCCCCTTCACTCTCAAAGGTGGGAGCAAAGGACCGGCGCTGCTGGCACTGCAGAGCAGGGAAGACGCCTGGGAGCAGATGAGCGATGACCCTGCAGAAGGCCTGGGCTCCTGCAATGCAACAGGTACTCTGGAATCTGTGATGACAACCGACCTCCAGGAAAATTTGGCCTTTCCATGCATGCACTGTCATTCTCACACAGTGACTAAGTAGCTGAAAGAATTGCCCACAATCAGGAGAAAATCAGCAGTTGTCTTTATCGGAACTGGGCCCACGGATAAACAAGCGGCCTCATGACAGTTTTCTGAAGCATTTTTGCATAGTTCCTTTTCTCTGTCACTTTCTGAAGTGAGAGCAGTCATTGTCTGGGTAAATAAAACTGTCAAATTAGTAACTTTGCATGATAAGCAAGAGCCTTTTCGATGTGAAAATAATTTGTGCTATCTTCCTTTGTAGGCTTTTCCTGCTAAATTAAGTATATGGCTAAGATTTCCTATTTCTTTGAAAGTGTTTATGAAGTGGGATTATTAGAGACACAGGAACACAAGTTCTCAAATATAAAACAGGTTTTTCTATTTCTAAGGTAGAGGAGGTAACAACCCTCTTCAAAAGTAATCTGTGGGGCTGACCAAATGGCTCAGCTGATTAAAGCACCTGCAAAGAGGCACAGGGCCGAGGGTTCCATCCCTGGGCCTACTGTGCCATCCCCCTCAGCGTGGGGCACGCTGAGATGGTAATTGAGACTGGGTGTGGCGGCACATGCCTGTGATCTCAGCTCTTGAGAGGCTGAAAACAGGAGAATCACTACAAGTCTGATTTTTGTAATGAGATCCTGTAGACTCGGTACTAAATACACACACACACACACACACACACACACACACACACACACACACAGAGGAATGTGAGCATATGAGCAGGTATGTGTACAGCAAGAAAGTAGGAAAGCTTCTTAGGTCTTTGTGTGGATTCATAAAAGCCAGGACTTGGCCTGTGACAAGGAAGGACTCTTTCTTGCTGGGAGTGCTGCCTTGGGGTGCTGTCCCTCTATTGTCCTGTAACTGCGTGCAACCCTAAGAGGTTCTCAGTCCTAGAACTCTAACAATGACCAAGAGGCAGTCTCTGTGTCCAGGGTATCTACAGGAGCCAACACCAAGTGAACAATAGTTCTGCACTTACAGTAAGAGGAGACAAGAAGCAAAATGAGTGGGGACAGGGCATGAGTGAAGAAAGGTCAGGGACAAGGAGAGGAAAACAGCTCTCAAGGTCTTGCTGGAAAGGTGGCTGAAGAAGCACAAGAGCCCAGGTTGAGAAGACCTGGGGAAATAAGAGCAGGCATGCAGGAACAGAGGTGGCCAGAACACAATGAAGGCAGGAGAGGCAAGGTCGTCACGGGAGTAAGAGGAACTCACATCTTCCTTGTAGGTCACAGGTTTGGGTCATGTTTGCAAAACATGAAAATTTCAAGAAAAAGAATGATATGAGGTGATATTTGAAAGACCATTCCAGTGCCATAAATAGGCAAGAGGGCAAGACCAAGCGGAGGACAGATGAGAGATGGAGACAGAAGCTCAACAGAGCAAAGCTGTGTTAGGTTGGGGTGCAGGGTTAGCACTGTGCATTGGATGGGAGGTCCATGGGAGAGGGAAACATTGCCATGCTCTTATCTGTTTTTTGCTTTGGCCCTGGGTCCAGCTGTTACAATGCAGGAAGAAGAGGGAAGATGCAGGTTAGGGAATGGGTGGCCTGGACACTGCTTTGGGCACAGAAGATGAGGGACCTTTCATTTGTATTCATCCAAAGGGCAAACAGTCTGCAGTGAAATGTGGGGTTTGGGTGATCAGAGCTGAAGACTCAAATGTGGGGTCCTGAAATCCACGTCATGCAATTCACATGCTGTTGAGATTTCCCATCAAGATCATGGGGCTTGAACCCATGATCCTCCTGTTGGGTGTTTCATTTTGTTTGCTATTGTTTTGATTTTGTTTTTCTAGTACTGAGGATTGAACCCAGGGCCCTTCCACTAAGCTATATCCCCAGTCCCCTTTGGGAGGTCACCTTTAAATTCCTCAAGGACACCGTCTGGTGTCCTAAATATCCCAGGCTGGGCAGGAACTTGTGATCCTACTAACTCAACCTCCTGGAGTGGTGACATCATAAGTCTGTCCAGGAAAGCACCAGATTGGTTGGGGCCAATACATGGAGGTGGTATAATAGCATAAGGACACTTTCTCCTATCTATAGGAAGATCAAGAGCGAAAACTGAACCTTTGTTTTTGGCCTTGATCACAAAGCTGCTGATCCTAGATCCAAGATCCTCACTGGAAAAGAAACCCAGGAAACTACAGACTCACATGACAAGGCACTCACTCGTGTAAACACATCTGCCTTGATTTCAGGGAGAAAACCAATAAAAATGCCCTAATATGATTGGGCTGCCATTTGTCATATGTGGCATCAGTAACTCAAGTGTAAACTAATTAAAAGTTACTGAAATTAAAAATGCTGTTTGTCTGTCACATAGCCCTATTTCAGGTGCTGCAGCAAGGCTTTATCCACCGTCACAGAAACTTCTAGCAGGTAGGGGTAGGAGAGACCCAGCAGGGAAGGAGCTCAGTCCTGACTTAGTGGGGAATGTGAGCAGAATTCAATGAAGTGACAAGACTGTGGACTTGAAGGATTAGGAAGCACCAAAACCAGACGGTGTCCTTCAGGAATTCTAAGGTGACCTCTATCTGTATGGAGGACTACTAGCCAGAGTAAAAGAGAAGAAGCAATTGAAAATAATAAAAATGCAGTAAAGCTAGCTCAGATACTAAATTTCAATTTTTTCTTTATAATTCGGTTCTTTGAACTCTAAGCACAATTCCCTTAAAAGTGAGACACACTTGTGGATCACAGAGGGGCTTCCATTCCCTTCTCACTGGCACACAGAGCTCTGTTAATGCCAGTAGAAAGTCCCTCAAAAGGCTGTCTCTGGGGTATCCCCTACTCCCAAGTGAGCTCCAAGCAGAGGCCTAACAGACCCCCATCACCGCTGGGCTCACCAAGGTTCTGGCACAGGAAAATTTCACACGGTCCCCATTTCTAGGAGGACAGGGCAGGACTAGGGTGGGGCTGGAGGGACAAAGGGGAAGCTGCAGCAGCACAGAACAGCTGGGCTAAAACAACGCATCTGTTTTCTGGGGGGGGGGTAACCCATATAATTAAGCAACTGGCTTAAAATAAACTTCTAGGTCACATTTGTACGCTAATATTTCTAGTCTGTGGGGTTGCCAGGTTAGTATTGTTCAAAGGCATAAGTAAATTCTGATTGTATATTATGCCTCTCAAAAAAACAGACAGTGCCTTGCTTAATGCTGTGAAAATCACTCTTCATCACTCATGAACTCTTCGGAAAGTCTGCTTTTTCTTGAGTGCAAATTTGTAAATCTGTTATTCATAACTCTTTTTCTCCCTAAAGTCTGGCAGTTAAAACAAGATTTAGTATGTCCTAATGCTGGTGCCCAAACAAACTTTTCACCACATAGTGACCATTAATTATTCTCCAGGTTTCCCTTTTTGTCTTGACTACATGGAAATTAACTGTAAAATTACAGTCTTTGAAGCTTTAATGGAAAGACACTATTAACACTGTGGTCAGAAATGTGAAGATAAAGAGATAGGGATTATAACTCTGGCTCAATGGTTGTCACTAGCTTTATAGGATCAGAACCTGGACCTTATCATCTAGTTACATTATTTACATTTCCTGCTACCTTATATATTCATCAGAACACCAGCTTATAGTTTTACAGTGGCAACTGTCCAACCAGGTTATTCCTGTCCATGATCCACAGAAGCCTCCCCCTGCAACTGAGATATCTAGGGAGTCAAAGGAGTAATCAAAAGTTTACTTAAATAGGAAAAGAAAAATGCCTCTTTGCAAAGATATTTCGCTGGCACCACTGCACTATCACTAAAATTTTCTTGTTGCTCAGTTGAAAAACCTTATTAGTAACCTGTTCCGCCCCCAGGCCATCTCCCCGACACCCAAGCAGATCCAAGATCCAAGCATAACTGACATAAGCATTTCAATTTTTTCTTTAGGACTCAGTTTCTTGAACTCTGTGAGGCACATTTATAGATCACAGAGGGGCTCCCATTCCCTTCTCACTGGCATACAGGCCTCCGCATTCTGTGGGGGTCTATCACAGTTCTCTCTGTGACTTGGACTGCTGCCAATTAAAGTTGAGATAAACCTACTTTTACCTCTTGTCTTACCTGTGTCCTTACTGTAAGCTATCTCAGTTCTTTTGTAGAGGCAGAGGGAAATTTAAACTCTAACATAAATAAGTGAAATTCCAGTGATTGCTTTATTTATTTTCTTCACAGTGTCCAGATAATTGTAATGCCTTTAAAGTTGTGACAGTTAAGAAATAGGTCCCATATTTTGCCTTTTAACAAAATAATCTATCACCCAAATTATAGTAACCATCTTTTTTCATATCTTTTTAAAAATTAGTATATATTGGCTATACAAATTAATGGTTTCATTTTGGTAGGTTCCTGTACACACATAACACCTTTTGATCATTTTCACTTCCCATAGCTATCTAACATATCAAAAGAATTATACCTGAAGAACTAAGCATGAATAAGTTTTCAGACAAACCGCTACTGTCAGATGTATTTCATATAGCACAAATCTGCCACAATAGATTGTTTGGCCAGCCCTTAGAATTTGCCTTACTTTGCCAAGAAATGGGTCTTGAAGAACCGCTCTGAATTTGATGTAGATGCTAAGGGAAACATGATAAAAGAAAAAACAGTGTCTCTAATGTAAATAGTCTTAGGAAGGGCTGTGTGCCCAGCCGGGTAGCACCCCAGGGCCTGTGAGTAGGAGCAGGATCTGCATAGTTAATGGATTGCTTCACACTTGAGAAACAGCTCCTATTTTTTTAGCAGTAAATAATCAGGCCAGCTGCTCATGGCTGAGCTGACTTCTACCTGTGATAATCTCACCTGTATCAGGACAGAAAAACATGGATCCAGACTCCATCAAGCAACTTCACTAACTTTGCCTTGGTCAAGTGTCCATCCTCCCTCTGGTTACCTGGTATCTCCTGATACCTATGTGGTGCTGGGTAACGGCAGGAAGCACTTGCTGTGAGACAAGATTGGGGGCTGTCACATGTAAGGATGTAAGGACAGTTGATCTGCCTCAGTGAGGGAATGGCCTTCAGATAGTCACCCACCAGCAGGGCAGACATCAGGGACAGAAGGCTTGTCAGGAAAATGAGGAAAACATCAGTGGGCATCCAGGTCATCTGTCTGGCTGTGGGCTTATCCCTGGCATAATGCTCTTCTTTTTTTTAAAGCAAGCCTTTTGTTTCCTTTGGAATCTGAAAGCATAAAATTATCAGGTACATAACAAGAAAGATGTTTCTGTTTATCTGTTTGGTTTCATTTTTCTTACTCTTTGCATATAGTTCCACGGACATGTTGTGTATGCAAAATATAAACAACAGGATTTTTTTCTGTTGATGACATCTCATTAATTTTTATTTTCCCCTTCATAGTCAACAGCCATTCCTCTTGGTGTATCTGCAAGATGATAGCAACTCATGTGCCTCCAAGAGATTCTAGTGGTGACACGTAGGATAGGGTATGTGGATTCTGGTTGAAGTGTTCTTGGAAGAGACTCCATTCAGAGAAACTGCATTGCTGTTCCTCCTGTAGAAATGTACCCTGCCCTGATGGAGTGGATGAGGGTGTGCTTGCTGGCTCACTCTTGGCAGGGGGCTCACCTGTGTGCTTCCCAAGTTCTGCTCCCAACCTCCACCACTCTCTCTCTTTGAAGGAGCATGACTGGGTCCTCCCAAAGCTGCTCCACTGTGTGAGTCTGTTCATCTGACTGAGGAGACTGTGCAAGGTCCGCAGCCAACACCACCCACAGTTTGTTCTGGCCCCAAGCCAGCGGCCGCAAGCCAGTTCTTGATGTGTGCAGACTCTGTCACAGTGTGACACACTGTTGAATGTGATGCTGCAGCTGGGTTTACTCCTCCTCAGTGAGCCTGTGAATGTGTCTGGGTGAGTGTGTAGCAGCCCTGGGACATGTGGGAAGGAGATGGTGCTAGAAGCTCTGTTGTCTGTGACGTGAGGCCTTCTGACACTCTTATGTCCGTTCTTTTCGCTGATCTGATTTTGTGACTGGGAAAGTCACATGCTTGCTGTGGTGGCACTAGTTTTTAACATTTCCCCTTAGAGAATCTCAAGGGATTCAAAAGAAAGAAGGATTTTCTCCCCTATAGGCTCCTCAGCCAGGAGGTTTCAGTAAGAAGTGCAGCCAGGGTGACAGCAAGAGGCAGAGACAAGACAGAGAAGGGAGACAGGAGTTCCTCTAAAATTCTAGTCATACAATGATTATCAAAATGTATGATGAATGTTTAAATTTAAAATTATATTTGAATAAAAGACATATTGCCGCTAATCCCTCTCAAAATATTTCCCTTTACTTTGAATGCATTGTCTCATTATCCTTGCCACATTTCAAAGTCAACATGATCATGGAAGATAGATGTACTCAGTCTACACATAATGCTGAGCTAGCAATGGCAGCCCAACACTCATGAAAGATGCTTCCCAAAGCCACTGCCAAAAGCGGCAAGAATGATGAGATTAGAGTGTTTAAAGTAAGTGGGGTATTCTGAAAGGGGTGGATAATCTAAACATTCACCATGTATCTCAATCATACCTTACACTTGATTATTTAGAGCCTGTGACTAACATTTATAGTGTCAAGAGTTGTGGCATGGTCTTTGGAGAAAGTAAGAAAATTGGATGATTTCTACGCACTAGGATTTACCATTTTTCTTATCTGTCTCCTTAAATGAGAGCATTGGAACCATCTCCATGCTGTTCTTACTTTATGTCTGAGATGACTTTTGAACTCATTTTTAAAGCTTTGAGCCAATCTGCCACCTCCACAGTAGGTGAAGTGCATTAGAAGCAGTGTGAGTGACAAGGGCCGCCCAGCTGTCTTATCTGTGTTACTCACAGAATCCTCGAATACCTCCAAAACCTGGTGCGATGACATACATGCTTTTGTCCCACTGCCTATTAAAGGGACAGGGAGGGAGGGGGCTAAAGCCACCATTGCATCACCTCTGCACCCCAGCCACAGATCTTGGGTGGCTCTGCTTCAGAAAGGGCTATGCCCAATCCAGACTCCACCCCAGGCAAAAGCCAAGATGACCACATAGCCTGAATTCTGTCTTTAGCTTGAGTTGCAGCCATTTCAAATAAAACAATGACTACATTCAGGGTTGTAAATGAACCCAAGAACGGACCCTGGGAGCCCAGGACAGTCCTCACTTCTTCACTTCTTCACTTACTTCCTAGAATTAATGAAATATGTGTGCTTCAACTCTGAGAGATGCTAAGTGATTTTTAGGAAAGTGGGCTTAAAATTGTGCAGACCAGCATGGGCAGTGGAAGCTAAACACATTCAGATCGCTGAAATTCACAGGTGTGGGGTCAGTATTGACCTTCCTTCAGCCAAACTGGCCCCAGTAATCTTGTATCTTGCATGAAGAGCATCAGGACCTTATGCGGCTTGGTTCTGGGGGGAAGGACTGGAGAGACAGCACTCTAGCCTAGAGGGCTGCTCTCTTGTTATGTGCCTGTGGACTTGCTGGTCCTCCGAGCTTGTTTGAGCCTCATATTGCTTTAGTTTGGCAGTACTCACAGGCATGCCTTCTGTCCTCACTTTCTCATTAGTTGATCTTAACAGTCCACTCCTTATTGCTTAGACAGATTTTTCCAGTATATTCGTGTGTCCCCTGGAGAAGCAGTGTCATACACTGTGCAGCTTCTGGCTGAGAGAATGCTGCTGGCCCAGCATCAGGTTACAATCAAGCCCTAGGGGAGCAGGCAAGGGTGCCGGCAAAGGTCTCCAGAGACACTGCTGCAGCAAGAAGCCCACTGACATCAGCAAGCCAGAAACAGGATCTGGGTTCACTGAGTTAGAAATGGTCCTTGTCAGAAAGATTAAAAAAAAAAAAAAAAAAGCCAGCTGAGGGTCTTTAGAAAATTGTGCTTCAAAATGTTCCTGTTCTCTACCCTTTGTGGTTTTCCTCTGTACTCTATTGCCCCTAGATCTGAGCCCTCTTGAGCTAAATCCTCTGCATCTCAGGGGAAGCTCTGATGTCCCCAACCAGACGGAAAGCAGTTCATGCTTTCAGCGTGCCTACATCGTTGTTTTTAAGCAATATGTAGATGTAGTAAATTGAAATGTAGCTGAACTGGCCCTGAGTACCTTCTCAGCCTCCTGCAGGGCTGCTCACAGATGGCTTTGTGGATCCCACTCGCCATCCTCCGTATCCCCATGAGGGCCCCTGTCCCCAAGAAATTCCTTACATCTTTGCTTCACTAGCTTGCATCCTGCCCTGACTGACTCTTGAACCACATTCACACACATATCTATACATACACAGAGGTGACCACACACGGTAGACTACCCCAGCTTTGTGACCTCCAAATACCTTGTTCCTACATTTCTTTCTGTTTGAAAACATTATGTTGTACTCCTTTACCAGAAGGTGGCTTTCCTAGTGGCAAAGATTGCCTCATTCACTTCTATATCCCCAGCTCCTAGAAGCTAGGTCATGTTTAGAAATTTAACAATATGGTTGCCACGAAATCAAGGAAAATGGTCCAGTTGAAGCTTGCACTACTAGCTTCTTTCACTTACATAATGTGCAAGGTTCCCATGTTGCAGCATGTACAAAACTTCATTTCTTTTTATGGCCAGTTGATGGTCCAGTGTATTACTGTTCTGTACTTTTTCTCTTCACTCCTCTAGTGATGGCTGTTTGAGTTACTTCTGTCTTCTGATTACTATGACAAATACTGCTGTAGAATTTATGTATCACTTTTCCTCACTGATTTGTCTCTATTTTATGCCTTTATTCACTTTTTCTATAATTTTCCTTCCTTCTTTCTTTCTTTCTTTCTTTTTTTTCTTTAATATATCTGGTACAGGGTCTCACAACACAGTTTGGACTCACAGTGATCTTCCTGTCTTCAGTTTACTCAGCGCTGGGATTACAGGTGCGCACCACCACACTCAGTCTTAGTGGCCAGCTCAGTGCACCTGAGGTGTCTGGAGGCAAATCTCAGTTTGTGCACTTCCCTAAGCAGGCACATAGTCCACTGAGCTATCTTGCCAGCCCTATAATTTTATCTGATTTTTTAAGCTTAGTTTGCTCCTCTTTTTTCAATTATATTAAATTACAAAGTTTGGCAACTAAGTCTTTTTTTTTTTAATGAAGGTAAAGATTTACAAGTATGTCTCCTTAAGCAGTTCTTTAACTACATTTTACAAATATTGGTATGTTCTGTATTCACTTTCATTTATTTCAAAGTCTTTTCCAATTTCTCTTTTTGATTATTGATTCACTAGTTGTTTGAATATGTAGTTTAATTTCCACATAGTTGTGAGCTTTCCATATTTTCCATTATTGATTCCCAATTTAATTTTATATTTTTAAATTTGTTGAAAATTATTTTAGCATATAGACTTTCCTGGAGAATACTTCATATGCTCTTGATATGCTGTACAGTGTCAGCAGGTGGTGTGGTCCCCAATGTCTGTAGGGCTCCTTGGTTCTACTTCTCTAGTGAATATTTTTGCTTTACTTTTCTATTTATTATTGAAATTGGGATAGGGAAATATCTAGATATTACTGAGTTGTTTGTTCTCTTTTCAGATTTTCTTTCTTGTGTTTTAATGCTATTAGAGCACAACTCTTTGTATTTCTTGTCTCTTCTTCATGGATTGATACCTTAATCATTATAAAATATTCCGCTATTCTTTTTTAAACTTATTATATTCATGTAATACAAAAATTAAATATATTGCATATAAATAGAACACTTTTACTTCTGTAAAAAAAACAAAGTTTCATAAACAAATAATAATTTAATAACAATAGTTGATATTCTGCTCACCTTGATCTTCTCAGAATGGCAAATATGTTATTCAGATTCAATCATAAATACCAAAAAAGATCTATCTTACAAAGAAATAAACAAAACAACCGAACTTTCTTTTCAATGAATAAAAGAAACTAGTGATATAAATGAAAAAAGTATCACTTACCTTAAAATATATTTGAAACAGTACATCATTTGGAAAGTTATTTGAAATTCTTGGCACTTCCTATTCATCTACTGTTTTTATTTATGTACACATATTGAATTTCTTCTATTAAAAAAAGAAACTTATGTATCTGTACTGTTTCAGTTAACTTTATGTTGTCGAGTTGCATTTATTTGCCTATGAATACCTCTTTTATCTTTATAACAGAGTAGTACACCACGGTTATGGCCTGTGTCTACAGTTCCCTCAAAGCCTCACATGGTGTCATAGGATTTTTGCAAAGATGGCTGAAGCTAGAGTGTGTGATTGATTTTTAGTGCAATGCTGGGATTAAGGATGCTTGAATTAAGGATGGGTGACTGTTGTATACATCCACTGACTGGATTGGCACCACCTTAATCGCCATAGGCTAGATAAAGTAGAATGGCCAGAAAGGTGTTCATCTTGTTCTCCTTTGGCTGGCTCTTTTGTTGCTTTCGTTTCTTGCCACCACCATGAACAGTTGTCCTTCCACCACGTGCCTTGGATACAGTTAATTGTGGCCTGAAACCTCTACAAACTGTGAGCTATATAAATCTTTCCTTCTTTTTATTTCATTTATTTGTTTAATTATTTTTTTTTCTGGTACCAAGAATTGAACTCAGGACGTTGGGCTTGCCAGCAAAACACTCCACTGAGCTATCTCTCTGGCTCCTTTCCTCCCTTAATTTGTAGATGTTAGGTCTTTTGTCTCAACAATGAAAATAAAGTAACTACGAATGATTGTGCGTAAATAACACATGTTCTTTCTCCATTCATCTAGTTAAATTAATTCCAAAGTGTTTAATTTTTCTTGAAGCTATTTCTCAGAGGATTTGTTAAGATTAGTACATGGAAGCATTATTGAATTTTGTGTATTTATTTTGTATCTTGCTGCATTTTGGAATTTGGTTGTTAATTTCTAAAAGTCTTTTGATGGCAATTTTAGGTCCTGAAAGTAGAGGATCATGTCTTCTGCAAATAATGAAACCTTGTTCTTACTCATACATCTCCCTTCTATTTCTTTCTCCTGCCTGACTGCTATGGTTAATGTTTGGAGGGCTACACTGAGTATGAGGGGTAATAGTGAACATCTTCATCTTGTTCCTGATATTAGGAGGAAAGCTTTTAGTTTCTCCTCATTTAATATGATGCTGACAATGGTTTGGGTTGGTCAAAAGTGACTTTTCATATTGAGATAAAGTTTTTCCATTCCTATTTTCTTCATAGATTTTAACATGAGTGGATGGGCTTTTGCCGTGTCTACTGAGATGACTTTCTGTTCTTGTTTCTCTGTATGTGATGAACTATATTTATTGATTTTGTATATTAAACTATCCTTATAAACCTTGGGAGAAATATTCCTAGTATGATTTTTTTTTATGTGTTGCATTCAATTTGCTAGTATCTTATTCAAGATTTGTGCCTCAGTATCCAGTAGAGTTTGGATTCTTGTCTGGTTTTGAATTCAAGGTAATGCTAGATACCATGAATGATTTTGGGAGTACTTCAAATTTTCTAATCGTCATAAATTTTCTAATTGATATTACTAAAGAAAGAAAGAAAAAATATTCTTCTCTTTGAACTGTGAGGAAGTAGTTGTATACATAGTCCAATGTTGCATAATTGCAGTGGGTTACCAGTGAAACTGGCAATGATGAAGGCTGTTTATTTAAGCCTCTTACAGCTCATCATACTAATCTAGCTCTGTGTTTTATACCTCACAATTAAGCTTTTCCGCTGGGTGATCAAGAGCAAGTTTAAGCAAGACCTATACAACAAAACATTGAACTTTTGTATCTTCCAAGGTCAAATCCTCTCAGGATTAACTTTGGAACCATGTACAGTTCTTTGTAGAACTGTTGTCATGTCAGCCTTTGGGATGAGTTACGGCCATTGCTTGACCAGTTTGCTCTCTGTGAAAGACTGAGAGAATATTTTCTCCCTAGGTGACTCTCCCTAGACACACTATATACTTCATTTATCTCTTTCCTCTAAGGTCCCATAATCTCCTTGACCAGAAACCTTGGTAAACCTCTGAGTTATAGGATGTTACAGCACAGGTTCTCTTATGTCCTGAGTCCTCACTGACCTTGAAAGGCTAGAGCCAAACTCATAGCCCTTTTTTTCTCCAATTTTTGCTCTATTAACTTATATTCTCGACCCTCCAGCAGAGAAGCTTCATGTACTATTACTCTATAACATAGGTAATTGAGCTTAGCATCACTGTCTTTCTGAATACCAAACATCTTAGACTTAGCTTGACATTGGTATTTTCCTTTTATCATTGATATAATAAATCTCTACAGAATCTGATAAAAGCAGTTACATGTTTTTACACAGACATTTAAAAATCTAAGGATGAACAAAATTGTAACCTGACAAGCCTATGGCATTTGCCTAGTCTCTTATTCTGAGTTAATACCCGCCCCCCTTTTTTTATTAACCAACCATTTACTTGAGAGAGAGTAAAGCAATAACTGAGTTTACAATAGAAGCAGTACACATCTAAAAATCCAGAATGACACGCATTCCAAGTGTAGTTTTAGTGTTGCTTTGTAAATCTTTGATTTCCAGTCAGCTGTGTTATGCCTCTCCGTTTTTTTTTTTTTTTTTTTTTTTTTTTTTTTTTTTTTTTTTTTTTTTTTTTTTTTTTTTTTTTTCTTCTTCTTCTTTAGATTTCTTATACTAGGGACACTATACAACATTTACACATACAGGTTTGGCTTATTTCACTTATGAGTATATGTTCAATACACATCCATTTACATTGGAGGCTACCAGTTTATCATTCTTTATAACTGAGTAATATTCCATTGTATAAAAATGCCACATCTTTTTCAACCATTCTTCAAATGATGGGCATTCCGGTTGTTTTCAAGATTTGGCTATTACAAATTGGGCTGCTATAAACATAGGTGCACAGATATCGCTATAGTATGATGTTTTCAGGTCTTCTGGGAAAATTGCCAGTAGGAGGATAGCTAGATTGAATGGGATTTCCAGTTCTAGTTTTTAAAGGAGCCTCCACACTGCTTTGCATAATGATTTCACCAATCTGCATTCCCACCAGCAGTGGAGAAGGACTTCTTTTTCCCTGCAGCCTCTCCAGCATTAGTTGCTGGTTGATTTCTTTATGGTAGCCATTCTTTCTAGGATGAGATGGTATCTAAGTGTTGTTTTAATTTGCATTTCATGGATCGCTAGCTATGTAGAACATGTCTTCATGTACTTATAGGCTTGCTGAGTTTCTTTCTCTGAGAAGTGTGTGTTCATCTCAGATTTCCATTTCTGGATTGGGTCTTTGAATTTTGGGACCCTAATGGTTTTTAGTTCTTTATAAATTCTAGATAGAAGACCTTTGCATGAACACTTATTGAAATCATTTCGAAATTTGTGGGTTGTCTTTTCACTCTATTGGTAATTTGTTTTGACGTGCAAAAACTTCTTAGCCAGAAGAGGTCCCATTTGTTGATGCTTTCAAGTGTAAAACGTGTATTTTGATTTTTGTCCATGAACTCTTTCCCTACCCCTATGCCTTCGAGATTTTCTCCCACTTTCTCTTCCAAGAGATTTAATGTTTCTCTTTTAATATTTAGAGCTTCAATCCATTTTGACTTTAGTTTGGTGCACGGTGATAGACTTGGGTCAAGTTTTAGTTTTCGGCATGCAGAGAGCCAGTTTTCCCAGCACCATTGGTTAAAGAGGCTATCTTTCTTCCAGTAAAAGTGTTTGGCCCCTTTGTCAAAGATAAGGTGGCTGAGTGTGTTTGTATTTGCTTCTACATCTTCCAATCTGTTCCACTGATCCTCAGGTCTATTTTTTTTGCCAATATCATCCTGGTTTTATTACTCTACCTTTGTGGTATAACTTTAGGCCAGGAATTGTAATACTTTCTGCCTTACATTTGTTGCCCAGATTGGTCTTTGCAAGTTTGGGTCTTTTTTGGTTCCAAAAACTTTTAGGAATGATTTCTCCAGGTCTGTTGATGGTACTCTGATAGGAATTACATTAAGTCTGTATAACAATTTAGAGAGTATGGCCATCTTCACAATGTTTATTCTTCCTATCCAGCAGCAGGGAATATCTTTCCATTTTCTGAAATCTTCTAGGATCGCTTTTTTCAGAGTACTGTAGTTTTCATTGAAAAGGTTTTTACTTCCTTAGTTAGGTTAATTCCTAAGTATTTCATTTTCTTTGGTGCAATCATAAAAGGTACTGTTTCTCTAATTTTTCTCTCAGTGTGTTTGTTATCTGTGTAGAGAAATGCGATTGACTTTTGTGTGTTGACTTTGTAGCCTGCTATGCTACTGAACTTGTGTATTAAGGCTAGTAGCTTCTGGGTGGAGTTTTTTGGGTCCTCCAAGTAGATTATCATGTCATCTGAAGATAGTGATATTTTTACTTCTTCTTTACCAATCTTATTCATTTTATTTCTCTTTCTTATGTAATGGCTGTAGCTAATGATTCCAAAACTATATTGAATAGGAGTGGTAATAGTAGACATCTTTCTGTTATACCAGATTTGAAAGTGAAACACTTCAGTTTTTCCCTATTCACTGTTATGTTAGCTATAAGATTGTCATAGATGGTTTTTATCAGGTTGAGGTAGAGGCCTTCTATTCCAATTTTCTGTAGGACTTTGAACATGAATGAGTGTTGGACTTTGTCAAAGGCCTTTTTAGCATCAATTGAGATGATCATGTGATTTTTGGTTTTGGCTCTACTGATATAGTGTATTGCAATTATAGACTTGCATATATTGAACCATCCTTGCATCCCTGGGATGAATCCTACCTGGTCATGGTGTATAGTCTCCTTAATGATTTGTTGTATTCTAGTAGTGAGGATTTAATTGAGGATTTTTGAATCTATGTTCCTGAGAGAAATTGACCTGTAGTTCCCTTTCTGAGTTGCATGTCTCTCTGGTTTTGGTATCAGTGTAATACGTGCCTCTAGGAATGATTTTGGAGGGATTGCTTCCTTTTTGATTTCACTGAAGAGTTCCAGGAGTGTTGGGATTAGGTCTTACATAAATTTCTTGTAAAATTCAGTATTGAATCCATCAGGTCCTGGACTTTCCTTTGTCAGTAGGCTTTTTATTACATTTCGTATTTCATTGGCTATTATTCAGTTATTTAGAGTTCTTATATCTTCTTGGTTCAATTTGGGTAATTTGTACTTTTCTAAGAATCTGTCCATTTCATCGGTGTCTTCAGTTCTGTGAGAGTAAAGATTCTTAAAGTAGCTATTTATGATCCTCTGAATCTCTGCTGGGTCTATAGTCATTTCACCCTTCTCATTCCTTATTGTTTGAATTTGAGTCCTTTCTTTCGTCTTTTTGATGAGGTTAGCTAGGGGCTTATCAATTTTATTTAGTCTTTCAAAGAACCAGCTCTTTGATTCATTAATTCTTTGTATTGCTTTCTTTGTCTCAATTGAATAATTTCTCCTCTAGTCTTTATAATTTCCTTCCGCCTTTGGGGTTTGGATTTCATTTGCTCTTCCATTTCTAATCGGTTTAGGTGCTGTATAAGAGTATTTATTTGTTCCTGTTTTGTTTTCTTAATGTGTGAGTTCAGAGCTATAAATTTCCCTCTAAGGACTGCTTTCATTGCATCCCATAAATTCCGGGAGGTTGTGTTTGAATTTTCATTAAATTGTAGATAGTCTTTAATTTCTTGTTTAATTTCATCTGTAACCCACTGGCTGCTGAGAAGAGTGTTGTTTAATTTCCACATAATTCTGGATTTCTTATGGTTTCTTTTGTCATTTATTTCTAATTTCATTGCACTGTGGTCAAATAATATGCATTGGATAATTTCTGTTTTCTTGCATATACTTAAGCATGACCTGTGGAGTAATATGCGGCCTATTTTAGAAAATGTCCCACATGCAGCTGAAAAATTGTATATTCTGACATAGTTGGGTGGAACACTCAGTGTTTGCCCACTTAGTTCAGTTGTTCCAAATTCTGTTTCAGTTCTGCTACTTCTTTGCTAATTTGTCTGCCTGACCTATCCTTTTCAGATAGGGCAGTGCTAAGGTCTCCTGTTAAGATTGTGATATTGTATATTAGATTTTTCATGTCCATGAAGGTTTGTCCTATATAACTTGCCACTCCTGTGTTGGGTACATACATATTTATGAGTGCACCCATTTATGAGTGCCTCTTTGTCTTGAATTTTTCCCCTAACCAGTATGTAGTGGCCTTTTTTATTTTGTTTGATCAGTCTTGGTTTGAAGTTTAGACTGTCTGCAAACAGGATTGCTACCCTTTTTTTTTTTGTTTAGGTGCTGGAGTATGTAGTATTGTTTTGCACCCTTTCACTTTTAACCTATGAGTTTCTTCATGAGTTAGATGTGTTTCTTATATACAGCATAACAGCATATTGTTGGGTTTTGTTTCCTTACCCACTCTGCCAGTCTATTTCTTTTAGTTGGAGAACTGAGTCCATTTACACTGAGGGTTATAATTGAAATGTACTGACTTACAATTGACGTGACTTTTACTTACTAGTGTTTACCACTTTTTCTCCTATGTTTAATTGGTTACCCTATTTGGTGGGATCTTTCTGTTCTCAATTGTTGAACTGGGGTGGTTTTAGTCTCTCTGTAAAATATTTTTAGTATACCATGTAGTGTTACCTTTGACGTCATGAAATTCTTTAGTTGTCCCATGTGGTGGAAGTGTTTCACTTCTTCCTCATACTTGAAGGAGAGTTTTACAGGGTACAGCAGTCTGTATTAAATTTGTTTTCGTGGAGGACTTAAAATACTCTGCTCCATGTTCTTCTTGACTTCATGGTTTGTGAAAAGAAATCTGCCATTATTCTGATGGAGTTTCCTTTAAATGTGATCTGTTTCTTTTCTCTGGAAGTATTTTAGTGTATTATTCTTTTGTTGAATTTCTGGGATCTTGACTATTATATGTCTGGGTGTGTTTATAGTTGGGTTATGTTATTTAGAGTTCTGTATGCTTCAGTTACTGAATGTCCAATTGCTTTCTCATATTTGAGAAGTTTTCTGCTATTACTTCTGCCCATATTCTTTTTATGTCTTTTGTATTGACTCCTTCTTTCTCATTGATTCCTATTAATCTCACATTGCTCATTTTTGCATCATCTTGCAGATGTTGAATTATTTTTTCCTGCATCCTAGTTGTTTTTAGAGATCCTTTCTTACTTTTTCACTGGCTGCGACTCTGTCTTCAAGATCTGAAATTCTATCTTCTATTTTGTTCATATGGCTTTGCCAACCTGTGATTGAGATTTTATTTTCTTGTATCTCTTTCTAACTGTTTTATGCAATCTATTTGTTACCTATATTGCTCAGCCAGGGAAATCCATCATTTTTCTGTTCTCTAATTTTTTATTAATGTCTTCTTTAATATTACTTAAGTCTTTCATTATAGTTTTCCTTTCTCTCTCTAGTTCAGAGAGTATTTCTGCTCTATTCTCCTCTTTACCTTTCTGCATTTGTTCCCCTACTTTAGATGCTATTAATTTAATTTAGACTTTTATTTTTAATTTCAGGGGTTCTTTCTCTTCTGGTTTCCTCTATACATTTCTGCAATTGTTTTTCCACTTCAGTTTCTATTAATTCAGGCTTTTAAAAAAAATTTAGATGTTATCTCTGATCTGAGTTGTTCTATACATTTCTGTATTTGTCTGTCTACCTCAGATTCAGAGATTTCGGCTGCATGATTCCCATTTTCTTCCATGGTAGCATCTCCTATATTTCATTTGGATGGGCTCGGGCCCCGAGATTGCATCTTACTCCTTGTTGTTATCATTTTCTATGGCAGTGATCTCTGCACTTTGGTTAAGTTATGCTGTTAGCGCCTATGGGAGTTTGGTCTGGATCCACCAAGCTTGCTCCCTTCCAGACATGCCTGGCTCCAAGTCGGAGCTTGGGCTGCTCGCTGCTGCAAGGTGCCATTGGTCGAGACTGTGGGTGGAGTCGGAGCTCTGGAGTCGAGGAGTCTGAGGATGGACAGGGCCAGAGGTTCCTTACCGAGCAGGTGTGCATGGGCCAGAGAAGATGGCGGATGGTTTTGGAACTGTAGCTCTATCAGGAGGAGCGGGGCAGATGGAGACAGGCTGAGTGTCCTTAACCCAGCAGGCACGCAGGCCCGACAGTCTGCATACAGAAATTTATTTCTTCTCAGTTTTCTAATTTTGGATAGGTTTGTACGTAGTTGCTAATAGTTTTCTGGATTTTTGGCAGTGTCGGTTGTAATTTCACATTTTAAATTTCTAATTGCATTGACTTGGGGGTTTTGCTCCTCTTTCTTTCTTTCTTTTTTTCTTTCTTTCTCTTTCTCTGGGTAAAATTGGCTAAAGGTTTGTCTGTTTTGTTTAGCCTTTTAAAGAACCATGTTTACAATTTATTGTGTTTTTAAAATCTCCATTTCTTTGATCTCTGCTCTGATACTTATAATTGACTTCTTTGTCCACCCTCCTGTTTTTCTCAGACCTTGAGAAATCATTAAGTTTTTCTTTGGGGGGGGTGGACTCTTTCTGTTTTCCTGATATGAGAATATGTAGCTATAAACCTACCTCAAAGGACTCCTTTAATTGTGTCCCATACATACTGACATTATCATGTAATTCTAGGAACTGTGTTATTTCTTCCTTGATTTTGTCTTGAGATTATCAGTGATTACATATTTTAATGATTTTTCCTTCTCTTTTTCCTTTTGGTGTTTTCATTATTTGTCTTCTGGTATGCCTAATGGTGTTTCATTTTCCTCTGAGGCTCTGCTCATTTTTATTTATTCTGGTTTTTTTTACCTCTGCATTCTTTGTCTTGTACAGTCTCTATCAGTCCAGCTCTCTGTTCTTCTGCCAGCTTACATCTGCTGTCCAGCCAGCCCCTCTACGGAGATCTCTATTTCAGTTACTGTGTTTTTATCTCCATGTTTCCTCTTGTCCCTACTTCATCTGTTTCTCTTTTGTGTTGATAGTTTCTACTTGATGTGACACTAACATTGAGCCAACCTTTACTTCTTTAATCATGGATTTTGTGGACATATTTGTAATGAGTATTTTGAACTCTCCCCTGTCAAATCTGATTTAATAAAACTCATAGGCAATCTATATCATATTGCATGTTGTCTCCACCCATCCTCTGAAGGCATGGGCCACATTTTCCTGTTTGTTTGTTTGTTTGTTTGTTTTTTCAAGTCTCATTTATTTTGGGTTGGAAAACTGTACATTTTTGCTAATATAATAGCTCTGAGTATTAGCTTTCCCTCTCCTTAGGGCTTATATTGTGGCTACCTGCTTATGCATCTGCTTTGCTTCTGGCTGTATTATTTTAGTAACTTCTGTCCTCTGCAGACACATACCAAGGGTCTGCCTCTGATGTTACACCTCAGAGGAGGATAGCTTGAGGAATGCCAGCTAGTAGGACTCCGTTATCTCCTTGGCTATATAGGTGTTTCAGACCTTACTAGTTTCTTTGCTGGATGATTGCTGGATTGTTTTCAACAATGCGCTAAGGAGGCCAAGGAGATAGCTCAGCCAGATTAAGTGCTTGGGTAAGGGGTTTGATCCAAGGTACCACAGGCTATACCAGTCCTGCCCCCTAGGCATGCTGAGCCAGCCAGGCCAGTGGTGCTCAACTGTAGTCCCACAGCTGAAAACAGGAGGATCACTATGAGTCCCAGCTGCACAGTGAGACTCTGTATCCAATAAAAACAATGTCGTAAGGCATAAATTCCTTCAGAAACTAATCAAATCAAAGTTTGGCTCCTTTGAAGGAAGTTTCTCAGGTCAATGTCTGATGTTTGTTCTGCCCTCAACAGAACTCCTGATAATTACTTCATTCTCTGGTTCCCAGTCAGTTGTATCTTGATGTCTCCTTATTGGAACCACACATCGACTTTGAGGTTCTTGTCTTAGTAGCTTCCACTGTTCCTAGAGAGCTCTCCTGCTTAAGTTTCTTCAGGTTATGTTGCACACGAAGTCAGTTTCTCTGAGGAGGGAGGAATTATCCACTTCACAGCATGCTTACCACTCTCCCAAATTCTAGGGCTAGACTAGGGAACGTTACAAGTTTCTCTCTAAGGGATTCCCCCAGTCTGGGAACTGAGCACTTACTGGGAGCCAGGCAGCAACCTGAGGTCACTGTTGCTTTTTCTCTTGATGAGGAACCATAATTTCACAGCTGGAAAGGGGGTCCTAGCATTGTCATTATGCCAGATACAAGGCAGAGCCCCCACCTCATGTACTGGGTCTAGGCAGAAGAGGAAACCTTATCCTTGACCATCATAATCACAGGGTATGGCAGCAGGTAGCTGGGGGGAGTTGAGAAACAATGAAGCCCTAGTCATCCAGGGAAGAAGGTTCCCTGTGTTCTGAGGGTAAGTCCTCTCCCTGGATCCCTTCTGCTGAGAGAAAAACCCCTCCTCTTGCAGTCTATATCTCCTTGGCTACAGGCATTTGGCATGGAGCTTCTGCTCCTCCTGAGCTGGAAGGAAACAGCAAGAAGGCGTTCTCATACCACAGAGGTTTGCCATTCTTACCAGATTTTGAAAAATTTTCTTGAATAGATGTTTCTTTATATACTATTTGTTCCCAGGACCATTTCCAGAGGATTTAAGCAGGTTTTTAAAATAGTTTTCACCAGTTGTGCCAGGGTGCTCTTCCAAGGAGCTTTGTACATGCCACCGTGCCAGAAGTCAGCATGTAAGCGGCTCACTGAGTATTACGCATACTGTTTATCTTAGGGGAAAGTCTCATTTATGTCTCTGTGCAGAAAAATTGCTCACTTCAGGGGAAAATGTGTTTCAGAGATGTGGCTGTAAAATAAGTGTAGTTTTCTACTGATTTCATTTTTCAAATAAGAGATTTATTCCTAGGGGGGAAATCCTATAACTGATTAAATTGAAGGCCATGGCAACTCCAAGGACTGCAGCCAGTTAGTCCGTGTTTTGCTCCTGTGGGGTTAAAGCTCTCTGAGCAGTGTTTTTGTTTCATTTTGGAGGTTGATTTTGTTCTCATTTTGCATCTCCTCTTTGCCTTCAATATTCCTCTCATTTATCATCTGTCCCAGATAATTTTAAAATGAACTAACTAAAAGTGCACTGAGAGAACAGTGCAGGGGTACCTACATCTGGAGAGGGCCTTGAGAGCCATGGAGCAGGATCCCTGTTGGTCCAGGAGGAAGGAAATCCTCCCTGCATCTACCGCAGTTAACACAGTTCATGACAGCCTGGAAATCATTTGATTACAAGGCTGAGAGCATGTTAGATGAGGTGGTTCTTCATGGTCACCTGGGAAAAAAAGGGGACCTCTCACCCTTAACTGCACCTGTGTGCCCACCTATGGTTGAGAAAGTCACTTTGGGGCTCAGAGTTGCAGGGAAGTTCATTGTGAACTGCAACATTGCAAGACTTGGGTTATTGCTTGCACCCTAGAGATCCACCATTGAGAAGGAAGGAAAGGTTTATTTAGCTCACAATTACTGGAGGTTTCAGTCTATACTCAGCTGGCTCCAAAACAGGGCATCAAATGGCAGACAGCCACCATTCATAGCAGTGGCAGAGAGCAAAAATGGTGGAACAGTAGCAAGCACGGCAGCAGAAAGAAAATCTGTTTCCCTTAAGTTTTTATTCAGGCTCTCCAGCTCAGGCTGCATATAACACTCACACACATAATCCCAGCAGTACTAAAACTCCTAATCCCAGTGGATCATGAGTTAATCTCAAACTCTGCAAGACCCTGCCCTATGACTGCCTGAGGCTTTGGGGGGACAACCAGACACAAACCAGTTTTCACCAGCTGCCTCCTCTTCACCCACTGCAATGCTATTTAGTATACATCCTTACCTAAAGCTATTGCAATTAATATGGCACATAACAGTCTGAAACTGTTTAATTACAATGCTCAGAATATGGTAGATAAAATGAAAGGAATATTTTATTTCATAAGTTGGTCTCTGTTTAATTAACTTATAATGAGATGTACCTGTGTAATGCCCAGGTCAGAAGATGAGACAGGTTTTCATTCTCAACTATGTTATGCTATATGCTATATGATATATCTGCTAGCAGTTTTTCAAACAAGGGTTCTATGGTTTTGTACAGTGGGTCAAGTGTTATCTATTAAAAAAAATTTAGTTCAACTGAGGTAGTATAGAAGTCCTCAATCCCTCTTAGAGAACTAAAAAAAGTCAATTTCTTAAAAGGATATATATCAGGTAGTATAAAAAAGTCTAAAGCGGTTGGCTATTCCTTGAAATCTGAGAGTGTCTTTCCAAGCCCTATGAATACACTGATACCTTGATTATCAAACTCAGTTGGTTTCAAGTTCGTGTTCAAGTATTGAGAAATTTAAGAACTGAACATATTTTTTCCTGAGAAAATAATAGAAAACAAAATTATTCTGAGGTTCAAAAGTTACTTTTCTTCTCCCTGTGGACTGGGGATTGAACTCGGTCAGAGCCTTCTGCCCTTGCCAAGCAGGAAGCTATGCCACCAAGCTATCTCCTTAGCCTCAGTTAGACTTCTAAATTCATTTTTTTCAAGGCTTCAACAAGTTTCACAATTTCTTTCTTTAACTCCATTGTGGTTCTCATAATTTCCTCTTAGCTTAACTGCTGTAATCACTTTCTCTGGAGCCATAAATACTATATTTCATGCAAATAAAGTGCAAAGAAAGTGTAGTGCCGAATACTTTAACACAAGAGCACAAATACTGCATGGTTTCTGGGCAAGCGCTGTACTAAGACTGAAGTGTCTCCCCTTTATGTCCACAGCAAGAGGTCTGACTTACTCACCCATACAGGTCTTTTCAAATTGGATTTTTCAGCTCAGCTGTGAACACTGAGTAGATCTTCAAATTTTGCTGTTTGAATACTGGAAAGTTGAGCTTAGATCCCTCTGACAGCTGAGGTATCACTGCATGTTGTTAACTTCCTACCTAAGTGCGATTGTTCCAAGAAAACTCACACACAAATGTCCATCAACAGATAAATGGATAAAGATTTTTAAATAATAAAAAATTAGAAACAATGCAGGATTTCAGAAAGCAAGATGACAGGAACTCAACAATGGTTGTCGTATTTCAAAAAACAATACAGGGGCTGAGGATGTAGCTCAGTGGAATAAGTATTTGTCTGGTAATAAAAAAATGTGTTTGCCTGGTAAGAGCAAGGTCTTGAGTTTGATCTCTGGTTCCACCACAAAAAAACAAACTATATATATATATATATATATATATATATATATATATATATATATATATATTCAATACAGTTGTCTTCTCAGAGTAGTAGATATAAGCATACAGACTTGTTCAAAAACAAAGCATTAACTATTCCTTCAGTAAACCAATAGAAATTAGTAATGCAATTGTCTTAGTTATATATATATAGATAGATAGATAGATATAGATATATATATACATTTTTTCTTCCTTTTTTTTTCTTTCCTCCTTTCCCTCATCCAAGTTGTTCTTTCCTATTGAGCAATTTTTTCCCCTTTCACACTATTATACTTTCAGATATTATTTACTCTTTCAGGTTGTTTCATAAGTAGATGATATGTTGCTCACACATATGGGTATGATTTATTTCATTTATGAGTATGGTGTCTAGTTGTATTTATTTTCCTATAAAAACCTCATTTATCTTTTTTATAGCTGAGTAATACTCCATTGTATAAAAAATCACATCTTTTTATTCATTCCTCAGTTGATGGGCATTTGAGTTGTTTCCAAGATTTAGCTATGACGAATTGTTCTGCTATAAACATGAGTACACATATATCACTGTGGTACATTTTCACTTCTTCTGGAAAAATAACCAAGCTGCGTTGAATGGCACCTCTTGTCTGAGTTTTTTGAAGCATCTCCACACTGATTTCCACAATAAAGCATTGTGTTTATACAAATAGCTTACTACTGTGCCGTAAAAAAAATGAATTTTATTAATTTGTGAAAAAGAAAAATGGATGCACTTTGAGACCATAATGCTAAGTGAAATATATGACACAAAATCTTAAATGTTATATCTCTTTATGAGAAACTCAAAACATGAAGAGCAAAATAAAAGACAATAGGAAACAGCATAGAGCTTTCGTAAATGGCAAGGGGTCCTCTAATTGGGACTCCGGGCTGGGGCTATTTCTGGTGCTGGCACTTCTCCAAGAAGGCCGTCCCGAGTGGCAGTCCACCTACCTGGAAAGAAGGAAGATGAGGGAGCTGAGTTCCAGGTCCAGCCAGCCCCTGGCTTCCAAGCAGGAAAGAGAAAGCACTGAGAATCGAGGCCTGGGCAGGCCACGCAAGCAGCCTCCCTTGAGTCCGAAGGAGCCCAGTGAAGGGCCAACACCTAAGAGACCTCGGGGGAAAACTGAAGGGAAACAAAAACGAGGGTGCTGCCAAGATCTGGAAAGCTACCAGGGCTCCAGGGAGGAAACCACGGGGCAGAACCAAAAGCCTGGAGAAGGAGGACTCGCAGGAGTCCTCGGAGGAGGAGCAGGGACCTCTTGGTGCCGCTCAGCCCTCCCAGGAGGAGCAACTTCACTTTGGCAGCTTGGTCCCCGCTCCACCCACCCAGGCCTGTCACCCCACCTCGCCCTACACTACAGCACACCAGGGTGGGCCGAGCAGCCCCTGCCCGCACACACTTGCCCTTCTGGACAAGACTAACATTTGTTTGGCCACTCCTGGTGCCCCTGCTCCCGCTGCCTCGGGGTCACTGCTCTGGGAACTTCCATTCCTCGCTGCTCCCTCTGGTTCCCGCTCTAGGGGCCTGGGAGGGCTCCTCTGGCCTTAAGGGGTTCTTCCCCATCTCACGCTTGCCATGCCCCACTGCACTGTGCTGACAGCAGCCTGGTGGCCAGTGGGGGAGGCTTGACCCCCAAAACATTCCCGCCAGTCTCATCCAGTAGGGCTCACCATCCTGTTCCTTCCAACCTTCCTACTCAGTCCCCAGGTTAGACACCTTCTGGGGTACAGGAAGGAGCAAGAGCCACACCACGATGAGGATAGCTAGTCCCCGCCCACTCAGGTGAGGCCCCTGTCCCTCCTGGCAGCTGCCTAAGGCCAAGTTTGCGCCCACCTTCCTGCTTTCACTGCAGCTGCTGACCCTGGGTGGGCAAACAATACCAAGCCCGTCTCATGCACCCCATGCTCGGCTCCTCCCCCCTCAAGGTTCTGGTTCCGTCTTTTCCTCTGTTCACACACTACCTCTGGACAGTCGTGTTGGTTTTTCGTTCAGTGTTTCACTCTCAGACGTTTGTCATTGCTGCTGCCATCAGCGCCAGATGTTCATCCTCACTGCTTCCTGTTCTGCCCTGTTCTCTTCCCAAGTTAGGGTTGGGCATGCCCAGGCTGGGTGCAGAGCACCCTGTCCCAGGGAATGTGGGGTGCTGCCCCTTGGATGCTGCCGCATAGTGAGGAGGGGCCATGTAGACTATGGAAAGGTGTAGAGGCCACTGGCTCCCCCTGTTATGTTGGGGAGGATGGCTGTAATTTGTCCCTACCTGGGGCTCCCCCTCTGGTTTCCTATTTGCAGTTACTTGAATAAAAAATACTGTTTTCTGGAAGAAAAAAAAGGTAAATGTCAAGGGATGAGAGTTGTGTGGAGGGTTAAGGGAGAGGAGGAACAGAATGGGAAAGAATTCAGCTGTCATGTGCATACTCCTCAGGAGGAGTGCGGTCCTTATGTGCTGCAAACGAGCACTAAGGGAAAATGAACACTGGAGAAAGGAGAATTGCTCCCCACAACCAGTGGAACCTGAAACTGCGCAGGCAGCATGTGAGCTCTGTGAGTGTAGCCCCGCCCCCACATACTATCATACTTCTGCTGTGCTTGACCAAACACAGTCAGAAGGTATGAAATGGAAAATTCCAGAAAAAATGCCTACGTTTTAAGTAGCAACCATTCTGAGCTGTAGGGTGTAATCTCATGACCTGTGG
>PVJA010017409.1:0-41734 GCA_004027025.1 Myocastor coypus | reverse complement strand
GCTTTCTGAGTATCAAATATCTTTGACTTAGCTTGTAAATGATATTTTCTGACCATCATTGATATTCTAATAACTTTCCATACACTGTGATATAAGCAGTTACACAATTTTGACACAGATATTTGGAAATTCAAGGAAATACAAAATTGTAGCCTGTCAAGAATATGGTTTTTGGCCCAGTCTCTTATTTTCAAGTACTGCTCTTGAGAGAATGACAGTAACTGAGTTTACACCAGGAGCAGTACATATCAAAAAGACAAGAGTGACATGTATTCCAAACATGGTTTTAGCGTTACATTGTGCTATAGTCAATATGCTGAACCTTTTGAAGGTTCTTGAGACCAATATCTGATTCTTGAAAAGGCCACGCAGCTTGTGACAGAGGGTGATGCTGAGAAAGGCAGTGGCTGCGAGCGTCTTCTCTGAGCTTGGGCGTCCTGGCAGGGACGGCATCTGCGATCTGCAGCCCTAGGCCCTGAGGCTGTCCTGCCAGAGCAGACAGACTTAAAGACCCATCCCTGAAGGGACAGGGTGGGCTGTGGCTAGGGGGCATCAGCTGAGATTGGAAAGTCTTTTTTAAAAAAAGAACTGGTTTCGATTTTTAAAAAATATTATTGTCTTGGGCAGAAGAAGTGTCATTTTTAAACTGAATTCTCAGCACAGAGGGAGGCAAAAAGAAAAAGAGAGAGAGAGAGAGAGAGAGAGAGAGAGAGAGAGAGAGAGAGAAAGAAAGAAAGAAAGCAGAATAATACCTCCGCTCCCACCAGAAAAAAAAATCGCATTAGAGTTGCATGGGACACCTTCTGCTTCTTGGTGCTTGTATTTGTCCCTTAGTGTCAGACCGTCTGTGTGTTCTGTGACCTTCGACAGGCTCCGGAAGGCAGCCTGGGCTGCAGATGGAGGGATGGGTCCATGTGGCATCAGGACACCGCAGGTCGCAGAGGGAGCTTCGCAGGAGAGCCGATAGCCCTCCACGCCTGCTTCTCGGCCTTCTCCCTGAAAGCGAAAGGCTTGGAGGGGCCTGTGCACTTTCACCTTCATTCGACACAGGGGCCCACTGAGCCCCCCAGAAATGAAGAAATAATTCATCACGCATCCTGGCATTGTCGTTAGAATAGCAATCGTATAACAGCTGGGCACCTCGTGCAGGATTGCTCTGTCTGCTTCAGTGCATACACTAACTTCCTCCTCGCAAGAGTCCTTGGCAGGAGCCATCGCCATTATGTCCAGCACAGAGCTTAAGTTACTTGGTACGCAGCAGAAGACCCAAGACCCAAACCCAGGCAGCATGGCACCGGAGCTGTCCTCCCACCCACGTGTGGTGCTAAGAGCCGACTCCGGAGCTTCAGTGCACGATGCTGTCTACTACAGCACGGGGCTCCCTGCCTCAGTCTCCCTCCTGTACTTCTTCACAGCTCAGCAGAGTCTCCTGGCCGTGTCTCCCCTTTGCCCATCTTGCTGGGTGACTAGAGAAGTGGCTCAGGCTCTGGACTTCGGAGTCTTAGCCAGAGAAATGAGGGTAGAATTGGGAACTAGGTCCTTGGGTATTGTTTGCACAGTGAAAGTCAGCGTAGTGGGCGTTGGCTCTGCTGGGCTGAAGCAACGAACAGCCCTTGTATTTTAGGCACCTGTGACTGTGTCCCTTGCTCATGCTGTGACCACCCTGGCTTGCCTTCAGCTGAACTATACAATGTGGGGTTCTCAGTCTTGCCCCTTGTGTGTGTGGGGGAGGCAGGTATGAGGGACCCATCGGGAGCTCTTAAGACTTGCCGCTCAGAAGTAGAACACATCAATCATATTTCATCAACCCAAGGAAGTCGTTGGGACAAAAGTCACTTTCGTGGGGCCGGCAGCTGTCACACACTCATGAAGAATCCCTTTTGTAAAGAGTCCAGAAAGACAGGAGCAAATACCTTCAGTCATGTCACTGCTGCCGCAGGGGTCAGTGAATGAGTGCAGTGCAGCAGTCAGAGAGGTCACCGAGCCCCGCAGGTGGGCACGGGGGACCCAGACCAAGCTGCAGAGTGGCCACGTGGGGCAGGAGGAGGCTTGCAGGTGGGCGCAGGAAGTGCCAAGCAGAAGCAGGGGACAGACACAGCCTTGCACCGTGACCCATATCCAGACAGGATGAACAGTGTGTGCGCAGGACAGTCCACTCCGGGTTCCTCTGCCTGGGCGCATGCGTGGATCGCACAGCTTCGCGCAGATCCAGTGATTCTCCCACGGTCCACCTCCCAGACGCCCCTGCAAGCTCATGTTTTCAGGTACCGCTTCCATGAGTTTGCCTTATTTTCCATCCACCGACAAGATGCCTTAACATGGCTCATGGAAAGATGCTTTTATAACACCCATGGATTTATGTTCTGCGTTGGTTCCTAGGGCTGCTAGGCTGAACCTTCCCAGACGGGGTAGCTTAAGAAACACAACTTTATTTTCCTGCAGCGCTGGAGGGAAGAGGTCCAACAGCCATCGGTTGGGAGGGCTGGCTTCCTCTGAGGTCTCCCCTCTTGGCTTGGACATGGTCACTGTCACCCCTGTCCTCACGTGACCTTTCCTCAGGGCTGTCTGCATCCTTATTGCTTTCTCCTCTAAAGACACCTGTCAGGCTGGGTTGGGGCCCACTGTAATGACCTCATTTTAGATTGTCTCCCCCTCCAAAGACCCTTTCCCCTCCGTATGGGAAAGGCCACAGAACAGGTGCTTGGCTGCATGAGCCCTGGGCTCAGTCTCCCAGATCAATGAGGAAGGCCAAGAAGGCTCCTACTGGTGGGCACACTCTGAGGTACTGAGTTAGGACTGAAACATTCAGACGGAGGGCTGGGTGACACAGGGCAGCGCGTAATGTGTCTGCAAGCAACGTGGCAACCTTGCCACGCCACTCTCGGTGCCACGGCAGCTAGAAAAGGCGATGTGACACAGCCACCTGTGGAAGCACCCAGGACAGCAGCAGGGCGCAGAGGCGGTGCCCAAGGTTCATAGAAGAGATGACGGACTGATAGTAAAATGCATGTAATTGAGAGAATCACTTTTAATTATATAACATTCTACATAGTTCTAGTTTTAGCACGGTCCTAATAGTCAAGGTAGTTGGTTATTAAAAGCACAGAGGGAGGTTGCGTGGTCCGGAGCAGCCCGGAAGGATGCTGGCGCTGACGGGCACTTTGCTGCTGTAGCAAGGAAGGGCGAGTGCGGTAATGAAGGGGACTTTGTTCTCCAAAGTCCCCTCGCATGGCTTGGTTCTTTCATGATCCCCTAAAGCCTCCCCATCGCACTGTGGGTCATGTCTGAGCCTTGGGGAAGCAGTGGCCAGGCCACCGGATGAAGCCACACCCTTAGTGCAGCACACAGAGTCCTTCGGGGCTGCTCCCGGCCTCCCCGTCCACCGGTGTTCCAGGACCTGGTGCTAGGCAGACGCACCCAAAGCACCTGAAGCCAGGCCTGCCGGCTGGCACATCTCAGAGCCTCATGTACCCCCACCCCCACCCCCGACACAGGCCGCGATGCCTCCTCCTCACCCCTCAGGACCCACTGAAGAATTTGCCCCAGAGAGGTGGGCAAGCGGGAAATGTCAGCTTCGCGCTAGGATTTATGGTGCGATCCACTCTGAGCGGGGGAAAAAAACCCACAAGCATAATTCTGCACTCTAGACACGGGAACATAAAAGATGAGGCATATATGGTAATTTATTTTCCTTTAGCTTATCAGTAGTTCCTGATTTTTTTCTTGTTTTTGACAGCCAACATATATTCTTCTGTACCGGTAATAAAAAGGCATTTTTGATGTTGTGGAAGAGCAAGTGTGTACATGTTTTCTTTTGGAAGCTTTTCTTAAATAATATCCTACTCCACAAGGCATGCACACACATGCACACACTCACACACACTCACTCATACAAACACTCATGCACACACACCTACATGTACACACTCATTCACACACACACTCACATGCACACACTCTCGTACATATGCACACACTCACACACTCATGCACATATACACACTCACATGGACACACACACACTCTCGCAGCACATATTCACACACTCATACACTCATGCACATGTGCACACACTCACACACACACATTCACGCACACTCACCCATGTACACACACTCACAATCACACAGTGCACACTCACACAATGCACTCACACACACACTCGTGCATGTGCACATATGTATACACACATACACTCACACGTCTCAGGCAGGCCAAGGCAGTGACGCTCCTTTCTGCTAGCTCCGCACAGAGCTCATGACCTTCGTTATTTCATTAATCATGCTGTTGGGAAACCCCCTCCCTATGCTCCCCACCACGGTCTGCCAGACAGGGTCCTTCTGATGTTGAAGGCTTGGGACCCAGAATTGCAGTGTCTGGGGCTGAACTCTGCATTGGCCCCTTCCCCACAGGCACCGCAGCTGCCACGCCTGGGCTCACACCACAGATGCCCTCATCCACGTTCACACCAGATGCTGGAGCTGCCCCTGCTGCAGTCAGGTGGCCCCCCAAGCCTGCCACCCAGGAGCACCCCACATGAGCAGAATCAGGAGAATACTGGGGCGTGCTGGTGCACAAGAGGAAGGAATACAACCAGAAGTAAGCGGAGGGCCGGGTGGAAAAGCAGTCGGGGCTTTTGGCTTCAGCCTTGTAGGGAGACAGAGGCCTGTGCCACAGGTAGCTGGAGCTGAAGCACAGGGGCAGGGGAGAGGGACCCTTGTGTTGGGGGCATAACTGCACCCCTCTGCAGGTCCGCACAGAGATGGCTTCATCTCAGATGGATTTGGGCTAGCTGAGTGAGGTACAACGAGGGCATAAGCAGGGGACCTTGATCCAAGAGGATAAATGCACTGGTAAGAAAAAGAGCTACTAGGACGAGACCTCAAGGGACAGAGGCAGCCACCATGTGGCCAATGGGGAGCCAAGGAAAGCGACGTTGCCAGAAGCAAGCACCCAGGGCCCCTAGTCTCTGGCTCCAGCTTCCAGAACTGGAGACGATAACAGTCTACTGCTCAGACCACCCAGCCTGAAGGAGGTAGTTGTGGTCACTGGCACTTGGACATGTGGTGCTCTGGAGCCATGGGAGGACGCCAGCGTGACCCGGGACGCCACGAGTGGCTGTAAAGAACAGAGCTAGTGCTGGGACTCCTCTGTGGGGAGCTGCACGAGGGAGGAGCGGGGCACAGACAGCTGTGTGGGCCCTGGAGCTTCCTCTACAGATCTCCCTTTTCCTCCAAGGAAAATACGGAGTCCTAGCGTGATTGTGAGCCAGAATTCCAAGAGGGCCTGGTAGCGGCTCTCCTGAGAGTACATGGTAGGAGAAAATGACAGAAGCGGAGACCACTCGGGCCAGGGAAGAGAGAGGCGGGCAGCCATTGTGGTGTGCCGGCTAGCGGACGAAGGGCAAAAGTACAGAACTTCCGGGCAAATTGGGTGTGGGGGTGTGGGAGCGAAGCTGGCGTCCCGGATGACTCCGACGTTTAGGAGATGAGTAATTGGAAGAGGCCCAGGGGACATTAGGCAATGAGGCGAGACATGTTTGGTCGTCACGAATCGGGAGCTGCTGCTGGCATCGAGCGAGGCAGAGGCCGGGGAAGCGGTTAAATATCCTCTGGCACGCACAGAAGCCTTCGCGGCAAAGCGTGCGTGACCCAGCCTACACATCGGCAGCGCTGGGTTGATTAGCCCTCACTCAGAATCAGGGCCGGGGGAGGGGGCTGGCGGGAAGACGCGTCTCAGCCGCAGGCAGGAGAGGTCAGGAGTCCGAGGCTGACCGTTCCCACCACTTCCTGCACCTCTGCCTGCCGATCATGGGCTGCTGGCTGCCGGGTAGGACCTGCAATGGCGGCCGAAGCCATTTGATTGGGTTATAGGTGTGGCGTGCTCTCAGGAGGAAGGGCTCTGGAAAGAAGGGGAGGACCAGTGCGCCTGAGGCCTGGACCTGCACCCGTGCCTCTCTCTGCTCAGCCTCTCCCTGGACGCTCTGCTTCCTGGCCGCCATGGCGTGAGCAGCTTTTCCTCTTCCAGGCCCCTCCCTCACGCCGCCTGCTGTGCAAGGACCGCAGCTGCCACGCCATGAGTCAAAATAAGCCTCTCCTTCTTTATGCTCCAGGTATCTGGGGTTGTGTCCCAGCTATGAGCAAGGAGTTAAGATGCTGGGAAATCGCCGGACCTCTCTGGACCTCCAAGGTTCCTCTGGATAATGGAGATTCAAAATTCTCTCTACCGCTTAAGGATATCATGGGGTAGAACCGCAGACCCGTGGAGCAATGGTTTGCGAGGTGCAAGGACTCTGCAAGTTATAACCATGACTACCGGAGGGGGCCCTGAGGCTTCTGCATGAGGTGAACCCAACACTGCGGTCATTCCGTGAGAGCTCCTCAGTGGGAGCAATAAAGCAGCCACTGCTCTCGGCTGAGCCCACACCACCTTTTGCCCGAGTGCCACCCAAGGACTGGGGAAGTTCAAGGAAACAGATGCAAATGGAATGTATCGACTGATTTCCCTGGACACTAGGGAAGCAAGCCAAAACAAAGTTTCCATGGAAACCTAGTAGCAGGGGACCGTCAAGAGCGGGTGATAAAGAGAAGGTGACTCCAGCTGTCGGTCCAAAGAGGCTTCCTCGGGGCCTCCCAGGACTTTGCCTTGAAGTCTGGGCTTTCAAAAATTGTGATTTTATTTGTGTGCTGCCCTGCCACTTCTAATTGAAATGTAATTGTGTGTCAAATTTCGCTGGCTCGTTAGTGAATGCACAAAACTTGTGTAAAGTCTGGGTAAGAAAAAGATCACGTGTCTTTCAATCATGAGCTTTTCTTTGCAGCTGGAGTTCATGAATGTGTGTGTGTGTGTGTGTGTGTGTGTGTGTGTGTGTGTGTGCTCCAGTGACCTGAGGAACACTTCCCTGGAGTTGAGGGCCTCCAGTGTGGCCATCTGGTGTGACCTGCAGTAACCAGCTTCCCAGCCCCCTGTGCCTTCCTCTTGAAAGCCATCAAGGAACTGTCCCATGCACCAACGTTCATTGGATTAAAGGAAGGGCAGCCATCTACAAGGGACACACAGGGTCATCTTTCCAGGAGCCAAGCAAACAAAATACGTGTGCTCATGGAGTGTGTGTTCTGAAGTCGTTGTGTGTTCAGACCCGTTTAGTTACAGCGAGCCCCTGAAAATGTGTGACTGAGGTTATTTGTGGCCAACAGTCATTTGAGAGCATTAGTATGTGTTGCCCCTCAGAGTCCAGTGACCAAGGGTGCAGTCTCCGTCACATTCTGAGTCACTATGAGTCAAGGCTCAATATTCCCAGTGTAGAAGCCAAGTGGCTCCTTCTGGTTTACGGCTTCAGAAGTTTCAATCAATGGTAAGTGGACAAGTTTAGACATAGCATGGAGGAGAGCTGTTCTCATCATGGGGGGCAGGAGGCAGAAAGAGAAGGGAAGAGCTAGGGAAGGAAACAGGGCCTTCCCAGGTCGCGACCCACTCTTCTGACAGGACCTCACACTGTGACAGGACACGTGGCTCTAAACCTATCTGTGGATTAATACAGTGAGGAGCGAGGTAAACTCATGATCCAGTCACCTTCCCTGTCTCTGAAGTCATGAGGCCTTGGGGAACATGATAGAGCCAAGCCCTAAAATTCACATACACTATAGTACAGTATCTGCTTATGATTGATCTGCTTTGTTATTTGTTAGTGTTAACCTCTTTATAAATTAAAATTTTGCTGAGGAGATAGATCAGCTTCGTATGCACCTCCCTGGCAAGCATAAGGTCCTAAGTTAAATCCCCAGTACAGAAGAAAGGAAGAAAGAGAGAGAGAGAGAGAGAGAGAGAGAGAGAGAGAGAGAGAGAAAGAGAGAGAGAGAGAGAGAGAGAGAAGAAAGAAAGAGAGAGAGAGAAAGAAAGAAAGAAAGAAAGAAAGAAAGAAAGAAAGAAAGAAAGAAAGAAAGAAAGAAAGAAAAAAAGAACTTAAACATTATCAAGGGGACAAATACGAGAAAAGGCAGGCTGTAGGATTCCATACTGTCTACAGTGCTAATCATTCCATGGGAGTTTAGAAGATGTCCCCTTACTTAAAGAGGAACTGTTCCATGAGAAACAAGCCAAGACGAGAGAATCGATGTCCAATATTAGGATGGTCACACCTGAGAGCACTCAGAGACCAACTCCACTGCTGAATATTTGGCGATCCGAGGGAATCATCCAAAGACTGAATGTTATTCACGATGGCATTTTTGACATGTATCACAGGCCATCTATGTGGGCACCCCAAGAATGCTTGTTAAATAAATAAGAGGCAGCAGGGGGTGGAACCCCACCCAACGTAGAGCCTTAGGATGATTGCAAAATGGTGGCCACAGTTCCCAAACTCTCTTCTAGACAGAATATTATCCAAGCATAACAGAGAGTATTTTCCCCATGTTTTGAGATTTTTCTCGTGTTTTTATTGTTAAACATTTCATGAAAATGAGCACATACATGTGTACAAAACCAATTATATTTATTTTACATATAATGAATGTATACATAGAATGTGAAAAGAAGAGGAAAATCGGTGTGTGGAAATCAGCATCAAAAAGAAGACTTAAACGACCGGACCTCCCTGTGGGGGAATTTATTACTAGTTTTCACATTAGATCTTTTTTCCTCGTTGCCTTTTCTTTGTTTTATAACAGCATGACACAATTCCCATGAGCACCCTAGAAACTTTCCCCCTTGTTTCATTGGCCAAAACAAGGTCATGTGCCTGCCTGCTAGCCAATTGCAAGTGAGCAGATCGCCTTGGGTACCACCACATAGTTGTTTTGTTTGCTTTAGGTACATTACCAGAATGGGAGCTTCTAAATCACGTGGTAGTTCCCTTTTTAATATTTTAAGACTCCTCCATACTGTTTTCCATTTACATTTTCACCCAGAGTATATAACCATTCCTTTTATTCCTATGGCTTTGACAGCACTTGGTACCTTTTGACTTTTTTTTTTTTTTTTTAATGAGAACAGATTTATTGAGGGAAAGAAAGCTCCTGTCTGAGAGAGGGACAGGAGCGGGGTCCGGAGTGGGTATCCCTCTACCTTTCGACTTTTTGACAATAGCTATCCTAACAGGTGATATCTTATCATACTTTTAGTGTTCTTTCCCCGTGATTAGGACATTCAGTATTTTTTTCACCGTCTTTGTAATTTGGTCATTAGTATGTCTTCCTTTGAAAAATGCATAGTCAGTTTCTATTCCCATTTTTAATTGGGTCATTTGTTCATTTGTTTGTTTTTGCTATTGAGTTGTAGCCATTCGTTATTTATTTTATACGTTAATCCCTTATCAAATATGAGACACAAGGGAGCTAAGCTTCATTTGTATTTATAGCTGCTTTCTGTGCCTGGAATTGTTCCCTGAGCTCTACATCCTACCAGAGCAATAGTATCATTAGATTCTCATAGGAGCACAAACTATACTATAAACTGCGTATGTGAAAGCTGTAGGCTACCCACATCTTGGGAGGGTCTAAAGCCTGGGGTCTGAGATGGAGCGGAGACAGTGACACTAGCCCTGGGGAGTGGCTGCAAATAGAGAATGAGATTAGCAGAGGGGTTGGCTGTGCAGAGAACAGACTCAACACATTGCATATAGACTTAGCCAAACCTTATCAGTGAGCTCAAGTGGTGACTGACTTGCATTTGGCGGCAGGGTGCACAGTGACAGGTGAGCTGATGTCCTTCAGCTGTGTGGCTATGCCTGGTGACAGGCGTGACACCAGAATTCTAACATTATTTCAGTCCACATATAAACCATCCACTGTTTTATTTTTCACCTTCATTTTTTGAGATGATCTCCCTAGCCAGTTCTCGCTAACCTTGAACTCACTGTGTACTTGAACATGGTTTTGAATGCTCTGTGGTCCTCCTGCTTCAGTCTTTCAAGTGCTGGGATTATAGCATTTGCAATCATCCTGGGCTTTGCACACTGCTGTGTCTTTCTGTCTATTCATTTTTTCCCACCATGTGCCCTTGCTTCAGCCATGAGTGGCATTCTCACAAGCTAATCCTATCCAGTATGAGTTTTAAAAGTCACTGTCGAGCTTCTTTGGGAAGGCAGGAAGACCTCCTGAGAAGACAGCAGAAGACTCTGTGATGCCAACCAAGAGAAAGATGCATTTACAAAAATACTAGGAGTCCTTCTTAAATTACAGGTCCCTTGAGACAAGTGAGTCACTCTCTCCGAAGCCACTTTGTATACCAGTTGGCAACTGGCTACCCAGAAAAGCCATGAAACCTTCAAAACTGCTTTCTCTTATGAAGGCCCGGAGCCCTGCCCTAAAAGATAAACCTCTGAAATTTTTCAAAAGATAGAATAAAAGTGAACCTCAAGAACAGAAGCAACTGTGGAAGGACACTGCTTGGATGCATACATCTGCATGGAGCGCATCGTCCTCAGTGGCTGCCCGCATCGCCAAAGCTAAGAGGCCCTTTACTGCTGGTAAAAGAGTTGGTGTTGCCTGCTGCCAGGAACATCTGTCATGAGCCTTGAGGACAGGGTACAGCCTACAGAGCGGTGCCCATTCCTCTCTCCTCGGCCAGCATCAGAATGAGGCCTCAGCATCCTTTGTGACGAACTGATGACGTCACAAAGGATGCGGAGGCGCAGCTGTTACAGAGGACTCATGGGTCAAGCCAAGATGCGGCTCACGCCAGTGAGTCTACAGATATGAAAACGAGGCCACGGTGCTGGATCTGTGTGATACATTTTTCAGGAATATGTGCACAACGATGCATTAGGTACACTTTTGTTGCTGCACAGTACCGAAGCTGCAGGACCATTAGGAGAAGTGAACTGGTCGCCTTGTGTCAGTGCATGGACAGGTGGTAGGGTGGCCAAGCTTGGGTAGTTTTGTGTTTTCAGGTCGAAGAAGCTGCCTTTGAGTGTGAGTCTACAGCTTGGAGACCCACTCGAGAGGTTCCTCACAGAGCTGCAACCAACCCTGGCGGCACATCCCAGGGACCTGGGATGGGTCACAAGGCTTGCTCACCCACTCAACACACTCAAATTGTGACTTCAGGGAAGACGGACAACTGTCATCAATTTGCCAGACAAAGTGGCTGCATTCAAAGCCATCCTGGGATTTGGGGTGACCAGCGAACGTTGAGATTTCTGACATACTTAAAATGTTAGCAGAGGTTTTGAAAGGGATCAAGCCAGGGCCTCCTTTCTCCTAGCTGGTGTGTGATTCCCTACTTTAATTTTCCAGAGTCTGGACTTTCCCAATCAGAAAAAGCTCCCAGGTCAAAAGGAATAAATTTGTAGCCCAAGTGTGAGGAGGCCGGGTGAATTGCTTAGATTGCTAGAAGAGGAGCAGCTGCTTGAGGCTGCAAAGGGCAGCTGCGTTAGACGTGAGCTTGAGACAACTTCAAGTCTTCAAACATCCTGGATGAAAGTCCAGGTTCCACATTAAGTCCAAGGTGTTTAATATTCAGAAAGACAGTGATGTTAAGCTCTAGTACCTATGTTGTAGAATAAGAGTATCAAAAACATTCTCTTCTAGATGGTTAACAACTTAAGTTTGCAGACCAAAAATTAGAGAAACAAGGGTAGCCAATATTTTGGCCCTAGCCCTTCAAGGTCAGTGAGGACTCAGGACATAAAAGAACCTATACTGTAACACCCTATAACTCAGTGGTGTCCCACATTTTCTGTTCAAGGAGATTATGGGGGCCACAAAGCAAAGGGATTGACAATGTATAGTGTACCTAAGGAGAGTCACCTAGAGAGAAAACATTCTCTCAGGCTCTCACAGAGAATAAACTGGTCAAGCAATGACCGTGACTCATCCAGACGGCTAACACTGACAACAGATCCTCAAAATGCTGTCCATGGTTTCAGGGTCAATCCTGAGGGGATTTGACTGGCCTGGTCAGATACAAAGGTTACGTTTTTTGTTATGTAGGTCTTGCTTTAACTTGGTCTTAACCATCCAGCAGAAAAATTTAATTAGCAGGAATAAAAAGTAAAGCCATATTAATATCCTGAGCTGTAAAAAGCCCAAGTCAGCTGCTTCCAACATTGCCAGTTCTGCTGATAACCCACTACCATTATGGACTATTGCACCATGCATACAACTACTTTCTCTTACCTCAATGAGAAGAAATATTTGGTCCAACAGTGTTCAGAGAAGTTATCATGTCTGCATCTTGAACTCTGCATAACTACTGTGGAGACAACAATATGCGTTGTATTAGCCACTGTGACTGTCTTACTAATGTGTTTTGAAACTGTCTTATTGTTATTTCTTATTAAAAATAATAATTTTTTGAAAAAGGTCCAAGTGGAAGAAACTGAGATTGCCACCTGAAAAGCCACATTTCATTCCAAGTAAGTCTTGTGGCCTATTCCACCTTGTCTTTATAGAATAAGTTTTTCTGCAGCAACAGAAACCAAAATGAGCTTGTGAAGTGGACTTGGCCTAAACAACACATTTAGATATCACAGTCCACCATGGCTCTTCAATGGGACTGGCGGGTTGCAGGAAAACGGGCTCCAGGCTCCTGATACCTTCACACCCCGAGGAGCTGTATAGTTATCTCCTCATGGCTTACAATGCAGCAATAATAACAATACACTGGGATTATCCCCGAATCACCCCCCTCGCCTCCATCCATGAGGGATTTTTTTTTCCATGAATCCAGTCCCTGATGCTGAGAACCTTGAGGGAACCACTGCTCTGAGCTTCCTACCAAGAGTGCAGCCCCAGGACCGATAACATGAACTGTACCTGGACATCAGTGAGCAGTGGAGGATCTCCAGCCTCTCCCAAGACCACCCAGTAGGACTCACAGGTTCTCACGGCTCCCAAGACCTGGATCCCAGGATGGTTCAATGTGAGGAGAACACTCCTTTATGAAATTCCGATGGAAGAGTGAGATTTTTTTTGAAGTTGCACTTAAGGACTCTTGTCCCAAAGATGTCCTGAGGATGCAAATCCAGAAGCTATCCATACCAATGAGACTGTTGGATGCCATCCTGGCCCCCGGCCCCGCCCTCAGAAGGCAACTGGCATCTGCTCAGGGGAACGATGCAGAGTGGTGGCAAGATTACCCAATACCCAGAAACGAAACCTAAACATTCATCCCTAGATAAACACACTTGGGCCTTTAAAAGTTCAGACGCTGTGTTGGGTCCTGACCTCTGAAATATTTATACACAGCGATGCACCTTCCAGATAATATCTCCTGGAATCTGCTTAGCAGCCAGGCTGAAGTGGGGAGGGAGTTAATAACTGCTCTTCTTGTCTATAACTCAAACAAGAAAGCTTTCACTGAGCCCCCAGATGACAGCTAAGAATAGCCAGGTTTCTTCTCGTCTTTGAGAGTGCCAAAAGCAAAATTAAGTTGCCTGCTCCTCGCCTTCCTCTTTTAGGCTCCATTTTAGAAGCTCTTGGAATTGATGCCACCCTGGCCCATGCCCAGGAAATACCCTTGTTTGTTGGAGTGGGTTCAGGTCTTGGCTGGCTTCTTCCTTGTACTGCTCCTTGCCAGACTAGTTCAATCCTGGGTCATCCCTGTTTGGGTTTGTTGATTAACTTCAAGCCTTCCAAGAAAAGAGAGAGGGGGGAGGGGAGTGAGGAGGAGGAGGAGAGAGGAGGGAGAGGGAGGGCAGAAAAGAGAGGGAAGAGGGGGAGAAGAGAGGAGGGAGAGGGAGGGGAGAAAAGAGAGGGAGGAGGGGGAGAAGACAGGAGGGAAATGGGAGGAGGGAAGGGAGGGAAGAGGAGAGGAGACGAGAGAGGGGGAGGAGGGAGGGGGAGGCGGAAGGAAGGAGGGAAGGGGAGGAAGGAGGAGGGAGGACAAACGGAGATGGAGGGAGAGAGTGGAGGAGGAGTGGAAGGAGGGAGGATGGAGGAGAGAGGAGAGGAGGGATCAGAGGAGAAAGTAAGGAGGAGGGAAGAGGGAGAGGGATGGAGAGGGGAGGAGGGAAAGGAGAGAGGAGAAGAGAGAGAAGATAGGAGAGAGGTAAGAGGTGGCAGGAGGAGAGAAGAGGGAGAGGGAGGAGGGGGAGAGGGGGGGAGGGGAGGTGGGAGGAGGAAGAGGGGGGAGAGAGGAGCGAAAGGTGGGGAGAGGAGAGAGAGTGTAGAAGCATCCGTAGAGCCGCGAAGCTCCTGAGCCAGGCACCCTGGGCTAAGCTGCTCTCTCCAGTCAGATCCTTGTGAGGAACAAGCTTCTTTCCGCAATTTTGAGATGTCTCTCTTCCCTTGCTGGCTCTAGAACTGGGTTTCCCTGTTTGCCCCCAGGCTCCACTCCCAAGCAGGGACCCTAGAACAAAGCAGACCAGAATCCAGTCCCTTTTCAGCATCTCACCGGCTGTGGGAAGTGAGGCGCTCAGCTCTCCTGAGCTTCAGTGTTTCTGTTTGCGGCTAGGGAAATAAAATGGGTGCTGGTGGCCCATGCCAGAAACCCTAGCCGATCCCCTCTTGTGGGTGCCCTTCCACAGGGGCTTTTCCTGCTGTCACCTCCTGCTGTGTCCGTGGCACCTAGACCAGTGTCAGGCTGCTGTGGTTTGTGTGCTTCTCTAAACTCCACACTCTGGAACATTAATTCCTCCTTGTGGCAGTGACCACAAGTAGGGCCTATTGGGAGAAATGAGACTGTGGTCACAGACACTGTGTCACTTGGCTTTTTATGTTTGGGATAAAATATTCAAGAAAAGCAAAGCACTTCATGGTCAATGGTTCACGCTGGCTTATAGTTGTGGGAGATTTAGTCCGTGGTCAGAAGGTTCCGTTGCTTCGAGCCTGAAGCCAGGCAGGAACGTTGTGGCAGAAAGTCGTGGTGTGGAGGGGCTTCTGGCCTCCTGCCCACTAGGAAGCAGGGAGGGAGGGAAACAGCCTGAGGGAATGGGCTGGGGGGTGCTGGACGGGACCCCAAAGCCGTAAGCCATGATCCACCCTTACCTATAGGTGTCCACATCCTGTTTTCTCCCTCCCAGTTGTGCCATCAGATTATGGGCGGATCCCCTGGGGCAGAGTCCTGATGAGCCAATCAGCGGAGAGCCCCCTCTTCAACCCAGTGGGCTTCTGGGGGACATCTTAGGTGGATGGTTCACTGTTTGCTCACTCATTCGCCCACTCTGGCCATCCACCGATCTGCCATGAATTAAAACAGTGTGTCGCCCTCATCGGAAATGGAAGGGGCCTGAATTGTGCTCTGGGGAACTCCCCAAAGCCCTCAAATAAATCTCCTTTCTGAAGTACCAGATATTGTGTGATCATAACAAAAAAAGAGCACCAAGATGCCAATCGAAGTCACTTGATAAATATTTTAGGGTGACCCCTCCTCCCAATGGCCCTGTGACTCAGGGTTGCCGACTGTCTGCAGAGGTTCACACTGAGGTTTGGGGTGGTTAATGATCACACAGCCTGTGCCAGCCAGAGTTAAGATTACAACACAGGGCTGGGGAGAGAGTTTGGCAGTCTAAGCACCTGCCTGGCAAGCACAAGGGCCCGGGTTCGATCTCCAGTACTGCACGCTATGCTGGCACAGGCTCTGGGCACACTGTGCTGGCCACTGAGACCAGCCAGGCATGGAGGCACACGCCTGTAATCCCAGCGCTGAGGAAGTTGAGACAGGAGTGTCACCAGGAGCCCAAGCTGTATAGTGAAACCCTATACCAAGTAAATAAATAAATTTAAAAAACAAAAGATCAGGGCACAGACCTGCTGGACTCCAGGGCCTGCCTACCGTGGCTGTCTTATGGCGCTATGCTCAGGAGACATTTGACTTAATATTCTTGCCGTGCTTCTCACAGTGTCGTTGGCCCACCGACACTGGCTGTCTCTTGCCTCCTGACTTGTGGCTGTCTCTCACCTTCCGGACCCCATTCCTACTCCTGGCCATCCCACAAGCAGTACTGTGACATGGAGAACAGCACAACATCGTGAGTTTAAAACCAAACCAAATCAGCCGAGGAACCAATAGCAGCGTGTCTCTTGGCCTGGCCTCCTTGGGCCCTGCTGGCTGACAGAAAGCAGAGGCTCAGCCTGGCCTGGCAGCCGAGGCTGCCCCGTGCTGACAGGCATTTCTGCTCAGGACCTCCTCCTCTTTCCTCCCACCCCACATGAGTTGGGACCATCTGTCAGCATCATGGCCTTTCTCGAAGTGTGGTCTGTGTTCACACTTCCTGCTCCAAGCCTGATTCCTGGGCCCTGCCCTGCCCGTGACCTGTGGAATCCAAACCTGAGGCAGGGCCCTCTGCCCCCTTCCTGAGAGGGTCGTGGGGACATGAGCATCTGGAAGCAGCTTTCCTAGATGCTCGGCACGTAGGAAAAGAGAAGGGCGGGGGAGCTTCCTGGATCTGAGCGTGTAAAATTTGCTACTTCGAGCTGAGCTGGAGAAGCCGGTGTCCACCGTGCCTCCGCGGGGCTGCTGTCTCCTCTGCACCACGGGCCACACTGCGCTCCTGCCTGGCTGTTCTTCCTCTGAATCTCTGCGTCCTGCATCATGTGCGGCGCTCCCTGCCTCCCGGGTATAGTTTCGGAGAATCTACTGCTGCCACTGACCTTCAAGGATGAATTAAAACATCCACTGACCAGGAGAGGAGGAAGGGAGAGGTTAGCCCCATTAATCACTGCAATAAATAAGTAATATTTAAAAAAGAAAGCAGGAAGGGAGAGAGGGAAGGCAGCAGCCAGTCGCAGCGCTCTGCATGCTGCGGTCCCCGGGACACACACACACACATACACACACACACACACGCACACACACACACACGCACCTGCATGTGTTGCAATTTCACTCTAAAGTCCCCATTTATTCCTCATCCTTTCAAATCTAGCCTAATGGCAGTTTTCCTTTGTGGCTCTGGGCATGTCCCCAGCCTCTCTGTGCTCCGTAGCCATAAAATTAGGATAATAACCTCGCTTTATCTGCTCCCAAAGGGTTGTGAGATAATTAAGGGGCGGCCGATTGCTTTGAAAAGACTAGAAGGTTGTACAAATATCACGGGTTATTACGGTCATTACCAGTTTCCGGGGCCCTGGAGATAGTCTTGCAGAAGTGTCCCAGGTCCCCATCATGCATATGCATGAGTTGCTCCTGCCACTGGGAAAGCCGGCTTCGTCAGCGCGTTGGCAGCGTGACAGAGTGAACGGCAGACGTTCACAAGACGCCAAACAAGGCTGCTGGCACCTGCCTGCGGACACCAGGAAGGTCGGCGCGTGGGATAGCAAGGAAGACAGGGAAGTGCGTCACGGGAGTTCAGGACCTTCGCGCCTGGGAGCTTGGAGCGCTGCTTCTTGAGGAAGGTCCTTGGCTGCTTCTAGGAACTCGGGAACGCCAGGGATGTCCTGGGAGTGACTCCAGGACTGGGCATTGCAAGACTCCTTGGGGTCCTATAAACATGGTCTCTAGGTTTTCCTGAGAGCATTGTTCAGGTCCTGCCTCATGAGTAAGTTCTCAGTAAAAGTCTGTTTAATAAATGAATAACGAATTGAACCAAGGGACCTCAGAGCGAGTAACTTGTTTTGTCTTCGTAATGGGCACATCGCTACTTGTGCGCATGCCCTGTGGCTGACCAATCCCTGAATCCCTCTTTGCCTTCCTTATTCGAAGCCCAATTAGTGTTTACTGCACGACCGCCAAGCTCCTCCTTCCCGCCATCCTCTGACGTAAGCGCCATAGCAAGGCCCTAATCCAGCGTTGGGCACCCGACACATGTGACGAACCCCGAGCGTCTGTGATTTTGCAAAGCTATGCTTCGCTTCCCTCGTTCGAAAAGGGGAGAGCAAAGTTGTACTTATTTTGCAAGCTGGTGGCGAAGTTCGCGCCCACGGACACACAAAGGCTTTCGCAGGGTGTGAAGCAGCTCGGCGGCCCTAAGCAAACGCGATTGGTTACTGATTGGTTTTTAACCTAGCAGAGCAGGCGAGGCCAATGGAATAACAGCACATCAAGTGCAATACACACCGCTCTGGTGTCTGAACAAAACTGTCGCTTTCTCCGGCCAGGCTACATCACGCTGTTTAATGAGTGAGACACAGAACACTCTGGGAAGTCCCAGGTCGAAGGAGGAAACGCCCCAGGAACGAGGCCCCCCAAAATCCATTCCCCTCCTATCTGTCTGCAGCCCAGGGCTGGCATCTCTGGAAGGGCGGAGTGATAATATAGCTTCACATCTGCCCACTCCCGCTTGCCAGATACGAAGCCCCTCCGCGGATGAACACGGGGCCCCTCGCAGTTCTTGGGGTGAGGAAAGGATCCTGCCTTCCGGTCTTCACTTCCACAGCTGACTGATAAATTCTGGTAACTCTCCCTCCCACAGCCCCTGCTTCCCCACTACCCCTTTATTTGCTATTCCTAAGTCCCATGTCAGTGTCTGTTAGATTTTCATGAAAAAAAAAAAAAAAAAAAAAAAAATTACTTCCTAAAATGTTCCAAAGTCTTTCCTCAGTTTGTTATTAAAGCAATTATCTAGCATAACACACTGAAATCACCAAAGGTATTCTAATGGGAAACAAATGCTGTAGCTAAGAGACCAGACTGAACTCAGAATCTTTATTGAAAAATGAGGGGAAGGTGATTAGTGGGACAGGCAGAGGAAGAAAGATTTTCCACCTGGCCTTGGACAGTACATCAAAAGGCCGTCAGAAGGATGCTATTTATAATCATTATTGCTGCGCCTTGGGAATCCTGTGGGCTGGCTTTTCTGCCCATCCCCCACCCCACCGCCTCTCCATGGCCTTCCCCTCACGGAGGTGCTATCACGTGTAGCAGGACACAGGGGCCCCGTCCTACAGAAAGCTTGCAGGAGCAGAGGCCCACATACCAGCCAGATGGATCCCCAAGGGTGGTCACGGGGACCCTGAGCTCTTAACAGTTCTACTTCAACTCTACAGTTGATAACGGACAATAATAAAACCGAGCACCCAGAACCAAGGCTGTAGCAAATGGGTCTCTGGGGGGGAGTGTGGGCCGGGGCAGACTGAATCCTGCCAGGGAAACCGACAAGAGGAAGACATGTTTCTTCCATCAAGAAGCGTCTTAGTTGAGCTCTCGATTCCGGGGCAAAATGCTAGACAACCCCCATGTTAAGGAGAAAGGTTTCTTCAGTTCACAGTCTAAAGAGATTCCCTTGCATAGTCAGCGGGCTGAAAGGCAGGGTGGCGTGGCAGCTGGGCACGGAAGGCAGGAAGCCGCTAGGACCCAGGAAAGGGGAGGGACATATCCCCTTCCAGGCCACGCCCACGCCCACGCCCACGTGACCGCCCCCTTCCCAGTAGGCTCCACCTCCAGCATCCTACCCAGCTACGAACCTATCGGTACACTAACCCAGCTCAATCCACACAGCTCAATCCACTGAGTCCTGAAAATCTTTTTTTTTTTTTTGAGTCCCGAAAGTCTTGTCGTGGAGCCTGTGAGGCTTTTCAGGGACTTTTGGACACAAGCCATAATGGAAACCTATGAAGTGCCTATTACAGTACTGTGCATTGGGGACAGAGCAGCAGAAACAAGAGTTTTCCTCAGTGATGACATTACTATGCTCAGACACCATGGATTGGCCAATATTATGCAAAACTATGGCGCAAAGATTCTAAACCCAGAAGAAAATGGCTCTGTAATTGATTATTGATGCCTGCTACCAGCACAATAGGAAGACGTAGAAGTGCCTAGAATTTTTACAAAGTTTGTCCCTGCTGCCCTTTCCAACTTCAACTGTGCATGCTAATTAGCTGGGATCTTGTCCAAATGTGGATTCTAATACAGCAGGTCTGGGCTAGGTCCCAGAGGTTCTGTGTTTCTAACAAGCTCCGAGATGGTGCCAGTATTATTGGTTCAACAAGCATCCGGTGAGATCTGCCAATTAAACTACCTCATTCCCAGACCCAGGTCAGGTCACGCTGTGTATCGCTATACCAGAAAACAAGGGAGTCCAGGGCATCTTTTGGAAGCAAAATTCCACATCTTGTCTCTGAGTTTCCCAAAGTAGAAGGCTGCTGTACAGCCAACGGCTCAGATCAGGTCACTTCCGCCGATCGGATGCAAGCAAGCGGGGCTCCGTGGGGGTTGCTCCCGCACCCAGAGTTCAGATGTTTTTCCAAATCAACTCCAAGGCTCCCACTTGTCCTGGGTGAGCCTCAGGGCGATACCACCTCCTTCTTGGCAGAAGAGGAGGTGCTTCAAAGCTCTCCTTTCGTATGGTATTTTAGTACCTCTGGCCTTGGCCAGAGACCATCACCCGGAGACATAGGAAATTGAAAGGGTGGGGGGGACACATCACTCACCAGGGCCCCCACTCCCGCCCAAATCAAGAGCTTTGCTTGGATGAAGTCTGAGTTTGGGGGAAGATCTGATGAGACCTCAGAGAGCTCGTTAGCCCAGGGCAGACAAGGGATGAGAAAGGGGAAGCTTGCTGACAAAACAGGCCCCAGCACCAACCACGGGTGGACAGACCAGAGATGGAGAGTGAGTCCTGGATATCACCCGCGGGCCTCAGGTCCTACCCCGGCCTCCTGCGTGTGGCCTCTCTCCTACTCGCTGTGCTCCTGCGCTGTGGTGCTGCTGCAGCCCACATATTTCTGGGCCACTGAAGCTCATTGCCAGCCCAGTGCCTTTGCACTTGCTACTGCTGTCACTCAGAAGGATCTGGCAAGAGCAAATCTCTGCATGGCCGCCTCCATCCTCCACATCTGCGGGAAGCTTTCCCCTGAGTGAACTGGCAAGAAGAGCGCCCACCCACTCTGGTGGGTTTTTTTTTTTTTTTTCACAATAACCTACTTAGTGGGAGTTAGGTAATTTACTTATTCATTCATTCATTCATTGTTGCAGGACTGGGGATTGAACTCAGGCCCTTGTACTTGCCAGGCAAGCACTTATTCTACTGAGCTATTTTCCTAGCCCCTCGTCCTTTATTTTGATGTGAACTTAAATTGTATCCCCCTATTAATCCATTTCTATATTAAATTAATTTAATTTAACTTAATTTAATTTTGCATCTTAGGGAAGATTCTACAGGGTACTCAGGGTCTCACTACTAGATCAGATTTGCAGTGATCTGCCTGTTTACAGCCTCCCAAGAGCTGGGATTACAAGGTGTGCGTCACCACACCCAATCTCAGTTGCTGTCTCAGCGTGCCCTGGGGGAGAGGTCAGCAAAGCAGCCCCTGGGCCTGTTCACAGCCATTTTAATCCATTGAGCTATTTGGCTGGCCCTTGGTTCTGTGCTAACTGTCCCCATTTTTCTCTAGAATATAAACTCGATGAGGGTAAGAGTATGACTTCTGCTAATTAGAGATACTTAATACCTTCAATTTTCCCGATACTTACAATGTATTCAACACGCATATATTTATGGCCACTCTTGAATAAGTGATCTCTTTGGCTCTAGTGATTGGTTTCTGGACAGTCATGTGCCTCACAAAGAGCCAATCAACACCTTTCCACCTGAGTTACAGGAAAGGGAAATCACTTTTCATTGGCTGAACTGGAAAGGTGTAGAGCAAACCTGTCCAAAAATGATTTGAGTCTTGCAGCAGAGCAGGCCATGCCGGAAACCAGAATACCTGGGCTTTTATTCTCCCCTCTACCTTCCAAGCATCTGCAAAGCTTCAGTCAGGCTGGGTTTCTATGGCTTTAAAAGGCCACAGTTGTGAACCGTGTACTCGAGAAATTGCAGCTAGATTTATCCTACATCCTGCCCCACCACTTCCTAGCTCAAGGGCTCTACAATTTTATTCCTTCAGGGTACCCCCCCCACAAAAAAAAAAAAAAACCCTGTGTATGTGACATTTGAGACGCATCTTGCAGATCTAAGGTTCTGGGGGAATAAATCATCTTGAAATTTCCAAGTAGGTCCTAACTGCAGATATATTTATAAGGAAACACAAAGTGAGCTTCAAGAGACAGGGAGGAGAAGCTGGGTGAGGACAGTGGCAGAGACTGGAGGGGCGCCTTGGCTGCCAAAGGTGGTCAGGAAGGGTCCTTCCTCTCCGATACCCTGACTTTGGCCTGTGACGCTGAGTTCAGACCTCTGGTGCTGGTTATCACTCTGTGCCTGGAATGAAGAAAGCCAGTAACGTGCCTGAGATTTATGGACGCACTGCACCTTTTGCCACTGGTCCCGAGCCCTGGCCTATGAGGGATTGTGAGGGGACACACTGCCGCCCTTCAAAGCCATCCGATTAGCAGGAAATTGTTAGAGCAGTTACCGATCCACAGACCCCACCCAGTGTCTGTGCCTTTCTCAGGAAATTCAGAATAAGTGATTCCTACTGTTTCTATCAAAGCAGGAAATGCGGGACAGAGAGGAACCTGGATCCCATTCCCAGCTCTGCCTCCTCCTCACTGCATGACCTCATGAGACGCTCGTACTCTGAGTCAGTTCCTCTAGTTATGGAATGGGTGTGCTCAGCCTTCTGCCTTGAACTTGTGGACAGGATTTAAGCAGCAAAGCCTGGTGGGGTGATTGTGCACCGCCAGGGTTGTGGCAGAGGTTCAGGCAGCAGCTAAGTCCCATCAGGCATCTGGTGCTAGCTTTCCATCTTGGAAAGACCATTGCCCAAAACATCAACAAGAAAACCTGGAATCATCATTTCAAGAGACTTTATGAATCACTAGAGAGCACAGTGCCTTGGCGTTGTTTAGATCAGCGATTACCAAATGCTTCAGATTTACAAATGCTTCTGAATCCTTTGGAGACATAGGAGAAATCTCTGGATTCTTTCTACCAGGTACTCCTTTATTGAGAATTCAGGACACTGGGGCAGGAACCTGGATTTGAAATAAGCAGAGGCACGTGTGGCAGCAACTGGTATAGAACACCATGTCTGTGATGGCGATGATGTAGAAAACAATCGCAGAAAATGTGCCAGGCACAACATGCCTCACTGAGCATTTGCCCTGGTGCCAGGAGGTGCCTCTTTCTTCCCAGTATCCGTGAGTGTCAGATCTGCAGGCAGGGTCATCCAGAGACAGCCACTCCCCAGTTGAGTCCTCGGTGAAAGCTTGCTTCAACTCTTGGAGCCCCTGTGATGTGGGGATCCCTGCCCACCAGGGATCGGGACCAACGGCAGAAGGGGCGGCGCGGCCCATACATCCCAGGCACGTTGTCAGATCCTCTCATTCCAGCTGCAGAGCGATCACCAGGACCGGGAAACCCAGCCCCCGACTCAGGCGCCTCCAAAGATCCCTCGCCAGAGACAGCCGCCCGCGTTTGGAAAAGCTTTGTGTTGATCTACTGTTTACCACCTGAACCTTTTCTTTGTTCAGTGGAATAGCCAAAAACTTGAACACGTACAAGATGGCATTTCGTATTCTTGCTGCTAACCTGGGGAAGCCCGGCGCCAATAGAGCTGCACATGTAAATGAGGCCGAGCTGTTCTGAGGCCAAGATGCCGCCCCTGTGTTGTTGAGGTGGCTTTGCTCTGCAGCCTTCTCCGAGCTATGTTAAGAAGAGGGCAAGATGCTTCTGGCACGCAGCCTTCCACCTTGTAAAGAGCTAAAGAGACAGGGGTGACACTCCGTATTTCAGCAACAGCAGTGGGGTGAGTCTTCACACCCTCAGCCTGCATCATGCCTTCTGCAAACCAGGCTTCTCAAAAGCTTGGAGTCGGCCAAACCTGTTGGACTGTATTTAGAGCACTGGGGCCTACAGGGCGAGCTGGACTCAGATGCAAAACTCAGGGCTGGTAGACGCCTACAGACTGGTTTCCTCCTTTGTTGGGTCATTGCTTTGCAATTGCCTAATCAATGAAATGGGCACCGTGATGCTATCTCTGCCTCTGCATAAGTGCAGGAACTAGAAAAATAAGAGGAAGACTCTCCCATCTGCTAAGTGCTCCATGTAGATTAGCTAAGAGAATCGTCTTGGGAAACCTTCCTAGTTTCTCAGAGGCTGTTTGTCAGCTCGGCTTTTTTCTGACTCATAGGAGGCCAACTGGATGTTGCCGAGATAACACGAGCTGTGTGTGTTGTCTGGGACACGTAGCGGGGACTCCTTCAGAGTCAGCTGCGGGTTCTCCTGAGCAGGGAGATCAGCTGCCCTGGTGCCAGGGGCAGCGCTTGTTTCTAAGCCGCTAGCAAGTTGAAGACAAAGAAACGGCTGACGGTCTCCAGCAAACCCAGCTACCCAGAGCCTCAGGCCACCCTTTCCTCTGCCAGGGCACTGTCCTCCCAGGCCGCGGCGACACAATGCAATGCTGTTCTCACGGGGCCAGTTCGAGATTCTCGCTGGGAGGGTCAGCTAGCACCATGTACTTGCTCTCTTATAACAGGCTGTCCTCAGCCTTTTCCAGCAATTATTTAATGCCGCAGGCCTCTGAGGTCAGAGCCAGAAATAGAACGCAGAGGAAACGAGACACAGAGCTAGACAGCAGCCGTACAGTTGGGGCGCGGGTCTTACTTCTTTGTTTTGCCCACAGGGACCTTGAGGCAACAGGTGGCTGAAAAACAAGAGCTTGTGTGGGTCCGTGGGGCAGAGGGAAAACATTTGCAGGAACACGGCGCACGATTCCTGCTGCAGTAGAGCAGCTTCAACTAAGGAACCAGACAGCAGCGACGCAGCTCACCCCGTGCCAAACACTCCGTCGGGGTGCATGGATTGAGGAGAAGAAAGACAGGGGTGAAGTGGTATTTGTCACCCCTCCTGTCCTAGTTTCCCTTTCACAGAGGCACTAGCAGCAATTCAGCTGCTGCCCGCATAAACTGTGCCATGCATAGTCTCAAGCGTACCAACTGCACTGCCGACCACATCTGTGACCATCTCCGGACCTGACCTGGTGACCGGGAGTTGCAACCTGGGAGCACGGGGAGGGAAAGAGCATCCGGTTAGACTCAGATGGATGCCAGACATGTCAAGTAGCAGAGGGATTGCCGGCGGGGCCCCATCTTGCTGGGCCCGGTCTGGATATCGCAACGGTCTGTCCTCTGCCAGGAGGTGATGTTGCATCAGCCTTTCTGCTAGGCTCTCACGGCGTGTCATTGTGTATAGGGCTGGTGTGTCGTCTCGGCAACTGCAAGATGCGTGACACCTGAGAAACGTCCGCAACGCGGGGACACACAGCTGTAGTCCTAACACTCTGGAAGGATGCGGCAGGAGGATCACAGGGTGGAGCGATTTAATGACTCGCCAGCACCCTGTCTGTCACACAAAGGCATCCCAAAGTAAAACAAGGGACATGGATGTAGCTCAGTGCAAAGACATTACGTTTAAATCTCTGTACTGAAAGAAAGAAGAAAAATTTTACATGTTTTTAAAACATGCTTAAAAAGGCCCGATTTCTTTTATGTTATACATTGTGTACACATGTGGAATTATTATACTGTGTTCTATCCACATGCACAACTACAAATAATAATAATTTTTAAAGCTTTAAATCAAATGTCAAACAAATAATTGCCAAAATATTAGTGTTCTACAACGTATAGTTATTTTTTTATCTCTTTATACAAGAGCCTGATCTGACACTTCCTGCAGTTTTACCCACCAGACTCCCAGAATGCCATCACTCTGTCGTGTCTCAGGCTTTATCCCTTCCAGATACAGTTCACAGAGAGAGAAAGGGGGAAGGGAGGGAGGCACAGGTGCTTGTGAGACCTCTGCCCACTCTCCATTGGTCACAGCTGGTCACGTGGGTGCTCTTCCTGCAAGGAAGTCTGGGAAATGTAGTCTGGCTGAGCTTCCAAGAAAAAAAGGTGTGTACAGAGAGCAGTCTCTACCTTGGCCAGGCTCACCTCCAATTTAAGGATTGGAGACCAAGGTCCATAGATGCTGGGCATTTTATTAAGATCACACAGATAACAGAGATGGAGAGCCAGATCTATATGCTTAGGCAACTAGAAACAATACCTGGTTCCTCTCTTCCCCTCTTCTCTCCTTGCCCTCCCCCTCCTCCCCTTCCTCTTTCTCCTTCCTCTTCACTCCCCTCCTTCTACTCTTCTCCCACTCTCCTGTGTCTTGCGCAGCTGCTGTTCCTTGCATGCTGAGCTCTCTCCATCGGGAACTTTCAGGGAGAAGAGGTAAATGGGGAAGCTCAGTCCCACGGGGTCCCCACGGGAGCAGCACCCAAAATGCCGTACACACCTGCTGACCTTCCACAACCCCCAAGTCCTCCAGGTAAGTTTGGCTATTCCCATATTCAAGACTGAGGAGGCAGAGAAGCTGCAAAGTGTCGCATCTTCCCCAAGCTCAAGTCCTGTCTTAGCAGAGGCTGACCCAGGACTCCAGGCAGCCCTGCGATCCCAGCCACCGCGCCACCCTCTCGCTACATCTCATCCTCCCTCGCCTCTTGTTTTCCACTCACTTCCTTCACCCTCTCCAGGAATTTGTGTTTCATTTTTGCCTTTCCTTCTGCGTTATTGTTCTTATTGTTATTGTTCTCTTCCAATAACCTCATTAAATGTTTACCAGAACAATAAAGAAATTAGCTGTCCCTTTTCATTGTGGCCTTCCACGTCTTCCCCCAGCAGACGTCAAGTTTTCTGAATTTCGTGACCAGGTCTTTATTTTGGAAGCCTCCATACCTCTTTCCACATTGTCAGCCTCCCACCCATTTGGGAAGAAAGAACATAGCTCTGTCCTGAGCTACCCCAGCAAGCTGGAATTCCATTCCCTGGTGGACAGTCACCGGCCTGTTAAGTAATCTCTGGGTTTCCCTTTGATCTGTCTGGGTGATCTAGGGGCCTAATGAGCTCAAGCTGGGCCAGCAGACATGGCCAGCATCTGGACCCACAGCCCCAAGAAGTACTGGGAACATAGTTCCAGGGCAACTATGTCTGCCTTGCCTGCCTGTCCCTTCATTATGGTAACAGAACCTCCAGGACACTGTGGTCCCTGGCATCCTCACACTGTCACTCTGTGTTAGTCTCCACTCACTGCCTTCCATGGTCTCTATCTAGTCTGGGGGTTTCAAAATAACTTGCACTTACTAAATATTGTTCCGTCAGCAGTCCTTCGCATCCATCCGTTTGTTCGATCGTGCCAACCCTAGTAATAACTAGTTTCTAGCCCTTGGGCTGCTCTTAGCTGCATATGACAAAGTGGAGAATGGGCAGCTGAGCAGGTCTGGTGAGCTCTCCCAAGGTAGCACAGTGGCAGAGCTGGGGCAGACCCAGGAGTCCATGTCCTTGTCCTTCTTCAGAGATCACCAAAGTGTGGTGGCCACCCAACTGTGGAGCATCCCCCTGTACTTACTGTGCTGCTTGGCAATGGAGGATGATCATCTGGGAGGTGCCTGCAGCCACCATGAAGGCACCCTGGGCCAGTACTGTGCTGTTCTGAGGTGACACCAGGTCAGAGGCTGGAGGCAAGCTGTGGTTCTGAGTGAGGCCTGCTTGGGCCTGGCTTCCTGCTGCCTTACAGCTCACCCTCACCTGCGTGCTTGCCTTTGAGGAATGCTACAACCCTTTATTTTTCCCTTGAGGCCGTTTCTGGGTTCCGCTGTGTATTAGTTAGGGTTTTACTTAGAGGAACAGATATTATCACAAGATACACAGTGAGTAAGGAATCACAAGATTGGCTTACAGCAGTCAGCTGCAGAGTCAGATGGGAAGCATGCAGAGGGCGTCTGCATACCCCAGACTAAAGGATTCAGGCCCAAGGTCTGAAGCTTACTGCAGTGCCCCGTGCAAGTCTCTGTTTGTCAGCCAATGGGTCTGTGACCGAAGACTGAAGAGTCTGCGATAGATGCTGAGGAATCTGCAATGGAAGCTGAGGGATCCAGGCCAGAAGCTGAAGGATGCAGGCCGGAAGCTGAGGGATCCAGGCCGGAAGCTGAGGGATCCAGGCAGGAAGCTGAGGGATCCAGGCCGGAAGCTGAGGGATCCAGGCTGGAAGCTGAAGGATGCAGGCCGGAAGCTGAGGGATCTAGGCCGGAAGCTGAAGGATGCAGGCCGGAAGCTGAGGGATCCAGGCCGGAAGCTGAGGGATCCAGGCCGAAGGGTGAGGAGCCTGCGCTGCAAGCGATGCAATGAAGTCCCAGCCGAAAGCAAAGACTGAAGCTCCTGTGAGGAAGTGGAAGTTTGACCCCTTCCTCAGCCCCTTTGTGTGGTCTCTCTGTGCTGAGTCACTCTGAGGCTGGTCCATTGCATCCTAGGGCAGGCCCCCTGTGCCCACCAGCAGGGAGCCAAGTTGGCACAATGTATCAACCACTACACATTGCTTACAATCCATAAACCGTACCTCTGTTCTCTCCCCGTCGACTACCGCTTTCCCAACGTTTTTTGCACTGACCAGTACTTCTCAAATTCACCATTTTTTAAATAATGTTCATCTTGATTGTTGACTTGGTTAGCTTTGGAGAGTCCTAAGAGGTTAGTAAAGCCCACTTATGGGTGTGTTGGAGTATGTTTTCGGGGACCCTAGCTGGACTCTCACCCTTTTTTCCTTGGCTCCTTTTCTGCTCTGTTTTCTAAACACCATGGCTTGTGCGCAGTCTTTCTCCTCCATAGCCCTCCGCCATGATAGCTCTGCCTGGGACCCAGCATACCACTGACTTAACCTCTAAACTCAGGAGCCACAATAAACTTCTTTAAATTGTGGACTTTTGGGGCTATAGAGACAGTTCAGTGGCTTAAGTGCCTGCCTTGCAAGTGCAAGGTCCTGAGTTCAACCCCTGGTACCAAATAAATAAATAAATAAATAAAGCTTTAAAAAATAAAATGAAATGAATCATGGACTTCGGATATTTTGCTCCAGCAACAGAGAACTGATCATTACACTAATTCATGATGTACACCAAATTCTTGACTTAGTAGAAGGACCTAGAAATATACAATAAGTGTATAAATATATAAAGAGAAATAAACAGTGTCTAGGAAGATTCATTCCTGTCCCTGAACCTCAGTTGCTCTATCCGTGAAATAGAACACAAGGGCACCTTCTAGGGCAGCCTGAAGACTCAGAGGAGAGGCACAGGGTCCCTGGGGCATGCAGGCTCCCCAGCAATGGAGTCCTCTAGTCGGAGGCCTCTGAATTCTCCCCCAGGTAACATCCTCTGTCTTCATCTTGGCTCCTCCCCATGGTAGAGTGAAACTGTGGGGCAGGAACGATCTGGAATGAGACACAGCCCTGTGATTTCCAAATCAGAACTCACCTTATTTGACTGTCCTTATGCCTTGAGCAGCACAACTGTGCTGGGGATTTAAAAGCAGGACAGATCTGCCCGCTAAAGAAAAGAGGCCCGGCAGGATGGCTCAGTGGTCTAAAGCACCTGCTTGGGAAAGCTTGGGCAGCGTCAGGGACCGCAGTTCGATCCCCGGCACCACAGGCTGTGGCAGCCCTGCCCTAGGGGCAGGCTGAACAAGCCATAAAAATGAGTGAATAAACAAACAAAGGTTCTGAAACAAGAAAAAAATAAATAAATAAAATTTAAAAATTCTTTAAAAAAAAAGAAAAGAGGGCTGGCTGTACTGATCTTTGCAAACGCTTGCCGTCCCTGTGTTTCTCTGGGCTAGATCCTGGATTTCTTTTCACAGCACCTTACTCCCTCCCAGCAAGCAGAGATCACACTAAGCAACAACTTATGGAATTCAGACGGAGACAGAAATGCATTCACGTCAAGATCTCCAGAGTGCGTGGGACGTAACTATCGCTCCCCTCCTCTCACTCTGCCTACTCCGTGCTGGGGCTGTCCAGAGTTTATTTCTCACCCGTGCCCACAGGTCTGGGAGTGGGTGCTATGGAGAAAAAAGGTCACGGTGAGAAATTTCGAGCCTATCACTCAACGAATAACAAGTTCGCAGCCCCTCTCACTTGAATGTCCCCTGTGGGACCTGCCTCACCCTGTCTCACAATAACCTTAATCCATCAGCGTACATTCAAGAAGTTCCCAGGACTTGTAAAAGATGGGTACAGAGTGGCCTATTAAAATAACGCAGGACATTATTCAGGACATTCACAAAGAAAAACTCAGGATGGCTTTAAAATAAACCACAGTGAGTTCATTCCCAAGGTGTCCCATGCTGCTGGAAGTCCCGCATGCCACTCACACTGTGAGCGTGCCACCTTTTCACTCAGCCAGCCTGCCCTCTGTCCTGGGTGGGCTGGCTTTCGTGTGGCAGGGAAGACCCTGGGCAGCAATTAATGCGGAGCTGGTTTTCTCATTTTGGACAAGCAGCTTTTATTGGGGATTTGGGTTGCCTGTCTGGAAAATGAGATAACTAGATTTGAACCAGGGAAACATATATTTGATTTGTGGCTGATAACTCTGTATGGCCCCACCCACAGCAGACATCACTAAGTATATATTCTGTGGCACTGGGATTGAACCCAGGGCCTTCGCCTTGAGGTACATTCCCAGTCTCTTTTTATTTTCTCTTTTGAGACATGGTCTTGTTATGTCACTAAGTTGCCCGGGCTGAGTTTGGTCTTGTATTGCTCCAGTAACAATCAGCGTTTCAGAGGGCTGGGTGAACAGGCATGGCCACTTGTGATGTTGCAGTCAGTCCTTTCGTGCAGATATCACCAATCAATCCTTTTCATCTTTCTTGCTGAGGTCAGATGGAGCCTCAGAAGGCTTCTCAACTCCACACAGCCACCACCAATCAATCACTGATAGCCACAGAGAAGATAGGTCTTGGAGAAAAGTGCAAATATTTTGGGGGAACTGTTAGCCTGCCTTCTGGCAGCTCGGCCATGGAGCCAGATCTGAGGTGCGAGTGCCAGTCTCAAGGCATTATGGGATATTCTCCTGAGCCATGATTTCACATATTTTTCTGACGTGGCCTTCTTGGAACCAGGTGGATGCCCTCATCAGCTACTAGATCACTCTTTGCTTTACAGAGAACTCATATTGGGGTGGCAACTATATATAGCGCCTCCACCTTACGTGAGTTTGTAGAGGAAATTTCTACTTTCACTTATACCTTCATCCAACCCTTACAAGCCTCCCCTCAAAGCCCTTCATTGTGGGCCAAGATTTCCAAATTACAATCTGCATTCAAATTTTAAACCACAACAAAGTGGCTGAATCCTCCCGTGCAAGTGTCAGGAGGAGACGCAATTGCATACAAGTATCAAACAGGGCTGACCTGTTTGTGACCTCAGAGTGACCCAAGGAAAACTGAATCATCAGCAGGACCTGCCTTGCAACCAGGAGAGATAAGCAAGCCATGCTGGCTGCCCTGTGGGGTCTCCCCAGAGACATTGCGTGTGCTTTGCAGAGGCTCAGGCTCCTTCTGGTGGCTGATGAGGACATCCGCCTGCTTCTGAGAAAACCACATCAGAAAAAAATGTGAAATCGTGGCTCAGGCTAAGCAAGATATCCCATAATTCCCTGGGACTGGCACTCGCACCTTGGATCTGGCTCCACTACCGAGTCTGCCAGAGGGCAGGCTAACAGTTCCCACAAAATATTTGTACTTTGCTCCAAGAGAAATATTAGTCCAGAGGGGAGAAGCCCAGCTCAAGGTCCTACCGCGCTGTTGCAGGGACAGCTGGGTTTCTCGGGACATTTATGAACTTGTATCTCACCAAAAGTTGCAGGCTGGCACCCTACTTCGGGTGCACTTTTTCTGACAGTTTATGGGACTCCAGCACCCTTATTTCCACAGCACAGAATCTCCTCGGGTTTGCTCTACAAACTGGCATGTCCCGAGCCTTGTTTGTGAAGATGCAGAGGGAGGTAGGTGGGCGGGGCAGGAGGGTTCTGGGAATCTTGCTTGCTCTTTCTTTTGTCTAGTTCACGCGTGCGTCTCAGAGTGATGTTACCTGAGATATTGCACATTGAGCACTTAGTGCAGGGCCAGGCAGGTGGAAAGAAGCCATAATGGGAGGTATCGAGTGGGTAATTACAGGAGTATCTTGAATCAGCTGCTTGCTCCAGCTACACCTGCTCCGTCTTCCCTCCACTCTCAGCAAGAGTTCATGTTGACAGTTGTGATGAGGCCCGCGACGCCTGGGTAGTGATGATTTGGCCATTATCAGGCACCCACTGCATGCCGGGAAGAGTTGGCCCGCACCGCCTCACGCCGGCCTTCCTGCAGTTATAAAGATCAAGGCACCAGCGTTCCCTTTATCCACTTTGTCAGGCAGTGTCCCCAGGGCCCTTACCTAACCACGACTGATGGGGGAACCTACTGCAGCATTGTAGGCATGGTGTCCCCTGGGGACATCACAAGGAACAAGGCAAAGAAGGTGCCTGCTCCTACCAAACTCCTCTTTCATCAAGGAAGCGAGTTAATAAAGATAGAAATCCTAGATGCTCTCCAGAAACAGAAAGGACCAGCGGGATGGCTCAGTGGTCTAAAGCGCCTGCTTGGGAAAGCTTGGGCGGCTTCAGGGACCGTGGTTCGATCCCCGGCACCACATGCTGTGTCAGCCCTGCCCTCGGGGTGCGCTGAGCCGGCCATAAAAATGAGTGAATAAACAAACAAAGGTTCTGAAACAAACAACAAAAAAAAATTACTTAATTAATTAATTAATTTTAAAAAAGAAAAGAAAAGAAAGGACCTTCCTACAGTGACTGCAGTGTGAAGGAGAAAGGGCACTGGAATGGAGCCTGCCGAAGCCAGCCTGTTTAAAGAAACTCTGTTGAGACTCGAACCTGGAGAGCTGTTGTTCTCATGTAATGAGATCGGTGCACGGCCTTGCAGACATACGCAAAGGCTCTTGGGAAAAAGGCGCCTGGCAGGCATAAGCTCACTCCAGGCTCAGAGAAGAGCTGCCCACTGCAGACATGAGAGCCCAAGCAGGGCTGAGTTGTACAGGTCCGCTGCCCCTCTACTTGACGCAGAGCTTGGTACCACCCAGATGGTGGGCGAATGGCGCTGCACGCAGCCTGCCTCTGGTTCTTGCCTCTGGTTTCTGATTTTCTCTGTTCTAGGAGAATACATTCTCCATGGCTCAGGAAACAAAACCAAAAAAAGTTTGGTCTGGGAAGAGTCAAGAGTTTGTGGATAAACTGAAAGGACGGGAAACAACTGTACAAGCCACGTTCGGCTGAATTCTTCCCCACAGGGACTATTTACTGAGTAACAAGGCCCGACTCAAGGCTCCATCTCTACCGCTCCTTAGCCCTGCTGGTAGAGGGAGACGGCCCAGTCCTTCCCGTGAGAGGAGGCCGCTGAGTCCTAGTCACAGTCACCACAGGCTCAGGCAAGAGGTGCAGAGGCCCTGCTGCACTGTGTCCACCCGCGACCAGGAAGGGGCAAGGATTCAGGAGCGAAGGGCTGAGTTGGGGTCTTGGTTTCTTTTCTGTTCCTGCTGGAGCAGAATCCTGGACGCCCAAAAGGAAAGGCAGGAAAGCTGTATTAGCTCCGTGTGCGCAGGCTGCAGTCCATAATCGGCTGCCTGTCAGGCAGGCTTGCGTGTGCGGGGCGATGGCTCGAGGCGGAAGGAGACAGCAACAGCAAAACCGGGGTGAACAAGCCCCTTTCCCTTTTACGTAGGAAGCGGGCTCCCCACCCTCGGGTGCGCCAAGCACTCACACCATTTCGGCGCTCACCTCTTGCACAGGCTCAGGATGCTGTCACAGTGAGGACCCTGCCCCCCCCCCCCCCCGCTGAGTCACCTTATTAAAGACTTAACTTCTCAAATCGACACGATGAACCACGTTCTAGGGGCCAGGGACGTCCTCTATGCCCCAGGATGTGGGACTGCGGAGTCACTTCAGGACTGCTCAGGCTGATGCCAGACATCAACCATCGCAGCTTGGGAGTTTTGCAGACCTGGGTCTCAATCCTGGATCTCCGCTGCCCCCTCGGCCCACCTCGGCCGAGGGCTCCAGCTCGTCCAGCTTCGGTGCCCCCAATGTGTGGCTAATGAGCTCTCGCCCATCCCAGAAAGCTGCCTGCCCTCCACCACAGGAGCCCTAGGCCTCGCAGAGCATGGCTGTTGACAGGATGGGGATATTATTACTATCACCGTGAAGATCACTTCACCTGAGACCGAACTGAGAGAGTGATGGCAGAAGTACCTCGCCCGAGGAGCCCTTACAGTCTAAGGCTTAGACTCAGCTTCTAGCTCCAGATCTGATTCCGACTTGCTGGCTTATCTTAGCAGCTCGTTCTCCACGGGTAGGATCTGGGCCCCAGCTCTGGTGCCCAGGTTCCTGCAGCTACAGGAGGCATCAAACCCAGGCAGAGCTAAGCCACCTGCACCCATGTACCTTTCCCAATAGAGCCAGACTGCAAGTAGCAGACTCAGCGCCACAAAGCCACGTGCTTCGGCGTATGTTCAGCTCCCATGCTTCCATGCGCCAGCAATGTCGTCAAAGCGAGCTTCCTCTTCTGCCCCAGCAGCCAGCTTCACTTGTGTGCGTATCATGCAGCTGCCTGCAGCCAGGTCCTAGGCCCAGGGAGGAGACGGAGCCTAAGCAGGGCCAGCGTCACATCCCCCTCAAGGATGACACCTCGTGATGGATGAGCCAGCTCCTTACAGGGAGGAAGCTCCTGCAGGTTGGGGTGACCTCGCAGATGTGTTCATCTGACAGCCCAAGGCAATGAGTTCACAGCGAAGAAGGAAGAGAGGAGCAAGGGAAGTCAAAGAAAGGTGATCCAAGAACAAAAGCATCCTCTTGGGCCTGCCAAGGGCTCATAAAACCAGCACAGCGGATGGTCACATGAACACACTGAGAACTAGGAAGCAAATCAGAGGCCAAGAGACCAGAGAGTTGTTACGGCCAGGGAGCGGGCACTTTTCTGTCTTATAACATAGGCTCCCTCGTTGTTATCGAACCCAGTGGGCATGTGATAGACCCTTGAGACATAGCTATGAAGTTCATGAAGGACAGGGAGAGAAGAAGTCAGGGAAATGAGGGTTCCCAGAGAAGCTTTAAGGGAGCAAGGGATTGTGGGAGGTGGACAGGATTGGACTGCGAGGGGCGGGCACGATTCAGGGAGACACCAGCTCTGAGAAAGTTCCCAACGAGCCAGAGAGGTGACTGGGGAGAGGGAGGGAAGCCAGAGGAGGCGAGACTACCCTGCAGTCCATTTCCCTGAAATTTTAGTGACCACGTTTCATGCAGATAGATGGATTTCTCTGTTATGCCAGCGATGGACACAGATCAGAGGACCCAGTAGCGAGCCCAGACAGAAACTCACGCAAACCTGACCAATGTATCTATGACAAGCTGCTGGGAACACACACAGGGAAAGGGCATTCTCATAATGAGAAATAACTGGATCTCCCTGTACAAAGAGTAAAACCGGACTCTTAGACCCAAAGTAGATGTGGATGAATAAATTCTGAGACTATCAAGCCCCAGGAGACAATGCAGGGGGAATATTTCTGATATTAGCATCAGAGATGATTTCTTGGATGTGACCCTAACACATCAAAACAGGCACCCAAATGCAAAAGCAACCTTTGGAATAGGAGAAAATATTTGCAAACTATACATCCAAAGGGTAAATATCAAAAATATATAAGAAATACCTACAAATTAACAGCGAAAGAAATTTGGGGGTGATAAACATATTTATGGCATAAACTGGGATAAAGTTTCACAGGCAGGCACTGCACTTGTCTCTAAGTCCTCAGGATGAAGACATTAACTATGTAGTTTGAGTGGGCCCTGGTGATAGCATTGTAATTCCAGCTCTTGGGGGTGGGGAGCTGACAGAGGAGGATTGCCATGAGTTCAAGGGCAGCTCAGAGTATATAGTGAGGCCCTGTCTCAAAGCAAACCCACAAAAAGTAGCTTTGTGTACATCAGTGTTCTTCAATCATACTCAATAAATTGCTTTAAAAAAATGAAAGAGACCCATAACAAAGCAGGAAAGACAGAGGTTAGATTTAAAGAGACAGCACCTTTGTTTTTTCTCATCATTGTGCAGTTTCTTGAAATGGGGGGGGTGAGGCTTTCTCTCCAGAGCTTCATGAAAGAGTTGGGGTATTTTTTCTGATCCCACCAGGGCTCTGCCAGCCTCCTTCCCAGCTGGGCTGATCTCCCTTTCCAGAAAGATGCTTGTTATTCCTAACAGAGCCATCCATCCGCCAGCGATCTCTGAGGGCAATCAAGTTCCACATCATTGATGTCACTGCTACCAAGGCAGTGGGGGGGGGGGTGACATTTGAAAATTAAGACTAAATGAATAAGCTGTAGACACCATGTAGAGCTAAGTATCAAGGGCAAACATAGGTCACTCAGACTTCAGAATGTCTAGGAGCAGAAGTGGCAGATTGTAGTTCCAAATAATGCTCGACTCTTGTAAGTAATTCCTGCCCTAGGAGTTTGACACTCTTTTCACCTGTGAAAGATGGTGAGAAATTTGCTCTGTATGAAAATGGTTGGTTTGTGACTAACCAGTAGAAGTTGGGCTCAGTGGGGCCTAAGTGCCTGCCTGGCAGGCCCAAGGACCTGAGTGTGATCCCTGATACCATATGCTGTGCCAGTCCTGGAACACTGGACTGGACCACCGAAACCAGGAGTGTTGGCACACACCTGTAATCCCAGCACCGGAGAGCCTGAGACAGGAGGATCACCATGAGTCTGAATTGCAGGATGAGACCCCATACCAAATAAATAAACTATCAATAAGTAATTGTTAAATATTGGGTTCAGTGACTGCTCGTGACATATACAGTCTCCGAGGTTGTAGCCCCTTGACCCTCTCAACTAGGCTCCACTTTGCATTTCCATAGCCTTCAAACAGCACCATGAAATGGATTAATCCACTTGGGCAGTTAGCGCGCTCAAAACACAATCACTTTCCAAAAGCTCCGCCCCCCGGCCCCCCCCAAAGCCTTGGGTGTACTATGCAGATCTAAACCCTCGCATTGCTAGAAAGCCCACACAGGTGCTCTGCAGGACCACGGGAAGGGACGTTATCCAAGTAGTCCGGGCCAGTAGTTAGTTCTCACAGTGGGGTCCCCAGACCAGCGGCAAATAGATCACTCAGAGAAGAGTTAGAAATGCTAATGTCGGGGCTGGGGAGATAGCTCTGTGGCACAAGTGCCTGACTGGCAAGTGCAAGGTTGTGAATTTGAACCCTAGTCCCGCAAAAAAAAAAAAGAAAAGAAAAAAGAAAAAAAAGAAATGCTAATGCGCAGGCCCTCATTTCCGGTCTGCACGTGGAGCCCGGATGTGGATGTTTCCTAAGCCTTGCGGCTCACAGCGGCCTTTGGAGAACCAAGGCTCTAGGACCTTGACTCTCAAAGTGTGGCCCCCTGGATCGGCAGGATTGTCACTGCCCTAGCAGTATTGAAAACTGCAGATGCTCAGCCCCTCTGGGGACCTAGGAACTCAGCGCCTTCCTCTTGAAGACCTCTTCAGGCAGGGAACCCATTCCAAGTCAAGGCCCGAGGGGCACCAACCCCAGCCTTGGGTTCTCAAACTCAGCTGCGCCCAGGGATCGTGTGGTGCACGCTTTGTGCTTGTTGGTCTCACCTCCAGGGAATCTGGCTTATCAGGTTCAGACGATGAGGTTTTTTAAAAAAATTCCTTCAAATGATTCCAATGTGCAACAGAGTTTGAGAACCCCAAGAGGCAGCGTCTCAGCTCAGCCTTGGCCCCCAGGCTGGGTGTTTCCCAGGGAAGGAGAGAGAAAACTGGAGTCTTTTTGGCACTGCAGCCGCCACTGTCTCTACCTGCCTTCAGCCCAAGCGGAGGCCTCCTGAATCAAGGGCTGTCAGTCCACCCGCTGTCAACAGCTTCAAATTCACTCAAATGCTTGAGGCCTAAGTTCAGAGGGAGGGCAGGGGAAGGGAGAGGTTTTATTATAGAAAGTCTGTGTTCTCTCTCCGAGCTAGGGCGTTAATGAATTTCAAAGCAGGCTGAGTGACAGGGGAGGGTGTGGACAGCAGCGTGGGCAATAACAAGGGCTTTCCTAAAGTCCCACTTGTGGCTTGGATGGCCCGTGACCCACCCATCCACGTGAGCACAACGGGATGGGAGACAAAGGCTCATCGCAGAGATAGAGGCCACGTGCCAGCCTCAGCACGCCTTTGCTGGTCACCAGAAGAGCATGGCTTCTCTCTTGTGTTTGCAGAATGGGCCCAAGGGCAGGAAAAGCCACAAGTCCCATTGGACTGGCTCTTCAGAGGGCCAGAGGTAGAGGGCTGGGGACACAGGGGAGAGACGGGATGGGGAACAGAAAGAGACAGGGAGAGGGGTGATGTTAGAGAAGGAACGAGCTCCTCCAGGGTTGACCGTAGCACTGGCTCTGTCACCAGCTGCCCAGATCCATTCTCCCCATTGTCACCTCTGACTAAGCATTGAGACTGTCCCCTAACCCTCTCAGCAGGGCTTCCAGTCAGTCACTCGTAGTCACCTCTGGCCACCCTCAGTGTGCTACGGCCATCTTGCCCTGCCAGAGCGCAGTGCAGTGTGGGCACAGGTGGCTTCTCAGAAGTCACTAAGGGCCCGACATATGTATTTTTTCTTTTCCGTCCCTTTCTCTTCAGCTGAGTTTCCTTCCCCACTCTCTCGGGCTGCTCTCTCCTAAGCTCTCAGCAAGAGGGGAGCAGGAGGCAGAGGCTAAGTGGCAGGGTAGACTTCAGTCATCTTTCCTGAGTGAATGGTGCCCCAGCAAAATAAATACAGTGACGCTTCAAGAAGGGCCCTTCAGAGAGCATGCGCTCAGAACGCCGATGACGAGGCCACCTCCACTGCCCTCAAAATCCCTCCTTGAATTTGGCTTCTGGCAATGTCCAGCTGATCTTGTACAGGTAACGCATGAAAAGGAACATCTATTTATCACTTACTTTTATTTCACCGTTGCATTTTAGTTGAGTGGCCCCAGAGTAGAGTAAAGAAGTGAGTCATCTACTTGCCCCTAAAGATCACCCCTTTCCCCCTTGGTTAAATCTACCCTTGAAGTTTACAGACCTAATGATAAGGGCACTGTCTGTACCAGCACAGTTGGCTTCTGCAGCTTGCGTTCTTCCCTCTCTCGAGAGAAGAATTTCTAAAGACCCTCTGCAGGAAGACAGAACCTCCAGGAGGAGTCCAGCCTCTGAAATGGAATGATTGGCAGGGTCGTGCTGATTTAAGGGGAAGATTTTTATAATCACAAACTGAAACGATGCATTAAGGGTACCTCCGTCCTTATCAATGGACTCAGCCATGCATTGTTTTGTTTTGTTTTGTTTTGTTTTGATAACAGAATTTGGGACAATCCCAGCTCTTAGGAACTCAACCATTCTGAGCATCTGTTCTCCACAAGATGAAGGGCAAAAGAAACTTGACTCAAGGGCCAGCTGGATAGCTCAGTGCACTGGGACCGGGTTTGATCACCAGCTCGCTGTGCTGGCCCTGCCTCTAGGGTGCGCTGTGATAGCGACTGAGACCCGGCATGGTGTCGCAAGGCTGAAAACAGGAGGATCACTATGAGTCCGATCTACATAGTGAGATCCTGTAGACCCTGTACTAAACATTACAAAAAAAAAAAAAAAAAAAAAAAAAAAAAAAAAAAAAAAAACAAAGACAAAACCAAAAACAAAACTTGACTCAGCGTTGGAGAATGTTGTTGGGCTTTCTGTTTTATTTTTCTGTAGCGACTCCTAATCTCTCTTATCCTGAAAGGAAAGACTTTTCTCACCCGGTTAAATCAATTCAGCAAGGAAGTTCCACATTCACAGCGCTGTTCCTCTAGGTGTGTGGGAATCCCTGCCCATGTAACATGAGATTTCGCATTGCTTTTCCTCAGAGAGCAGGCAGGGAGGGAGACAGGACTTGGGGCTGCCCTGGGACCCCCGGGGTGGGGAGGGATCCTGGTGCCCATTCTCAGTGGGGAGGGTGGGACTGGCTTCTGTCTTCTTGCACCATGTGGCAGGTACTCCGATGCATGGGGAACAGATAAATGGAAAGAAAGAAGGGAAGAAGGTGGAAGGAAGGAAGAAACGAAGGAAAAAAAGGAGAAAGGGAAGGAAGGAGAGGAGGAGAGCGGGCGGCCCATGAGAACACTGGGCAGACGCAGGAGCTGAGCCCTACCACCTGGGCACGAGGAAATGAGTCACGTGGCCCTGGATCTCCAGCAGACCTGCAGGGCGTGAGCCAACCCTGGTGATTTCTGGGACTTGCTCCAGATTTTCTCCCCTCCAACAGCCACAGTGGGACCCCATGGCCACAAGGTTTCTCGTGTGCTATGTTTTGCTTCACTCTGAACAATCCCCTGGGCCCACATGCGTATCAGGGGAAGATGAAGGAATTGTCCTATCCAGGCTGAGGAAATCTAAAGGGAACAGGAAAGCCAGAGGCCCTGTGCCTCTCTAGAGGGAACGTGTAGCTGTAATGGTGTCTGAGACAAAGGGAGAAGCTTGAGTGGAATCTGCCTAGTGGATGGTGACAGTGGATCAGTGTCAACTCCCTGAGTTTGAGTATGGGAAGAAATGACCTTATTTTAGGAAAATAAACTTCTTTTTAAAAAATGATACTGAGAACTGAACCAAGGTCCTTTACACTGAGTTAAATTGTTATAATTTCCATTTATTTATTTATTTATTTATTTATTTATTTATTTATTTATTTGGTGGTACCAGGGATCGAACTCAGGACCTTGTGCTTGCCAGGCAAGAACTTATTCCACTGAGGTATCTCTCTCGCCCTCTTTTTTTAAAAAACAATTTTGACACAAGGTCTCACCAAGTTGCTAAAAGACCCAGGATGGGCTCATACTCGCTATCTCCCCAAGTGCTGGGATGGCAGGGCCTGCACCGTGATGGCGAGCAGAGAATACACTTAAGGTATTGGGAGAGGGGCTAGTAGTGGACAGAAATATGCAGAAGGTCTGACGGAATTCGTTCTTCACATCCGATCTGACGGGCTAAGGATACATCGCCTAGCTCCTATGGCCCATGTTCTACAAGGGCGACGGACTTCAGGGATGCTGACAAACTTGGTGACAGATGAGTGGCTTGGGACACCGTGAAGTCTAAAGTCTCTGAATAGGATGAATTGCCTCGCCCTGGGTCAGTCGCAGAAATTTCATGACTTTACATGGGAAGAGCAGGAATTCTGGGCTCATTCCTGGAATGGTGGTTTCCTGAGGAAGACACCTGATGCTTTGAAAGCTGTACTTGAAAAAAAAAAAAAAAAATACCCCAAAAGGAGAAAACGCCCTCAAGTCTTAGTCCTCAGGCTCAGGGCTGTGTAAGGAAGTTACAGCAATGACCTAAATGAACAGATGCGGGGAAACCGAAGGCTCTCACTGGGGTAGAGCGAAGGATTTACTAGCCTGCTAGATTAAAATTCCTGTATTTAAGGCATATTTTGCAAACACTTAATGGGGTTTTCCCACCCGTTAAGAGCCAACCAAGGGCACAGTGTTCTATTTTAATAGGGGCAGTAACTTCATTTCATTTATAGACTACATGGATAGAAAAAAAAATTACAAGGCCGTTCTAGCCAGAGAAAACATGAGTTAATGCAAGTGCTAGAGCAACATACTTGGAATAGAGGGCTGCCTGTACCTTTGGTGATGTTGTTGTCTTTCCCCCTTTTGAGGAGGAGTTGGTGATTTTGGAAGAAAGAGATCATGGCATTGGTATCTAATGAAGTTAGCACTTCGGGGGCAGGGCCCCTATTACATGCAAACACCGGGAATTATAATTAGAGAGCAGTCTGTTTAAACACTAATATGTAGAGGGTCAAACAGAAAGCCTTGCCAAGAATCACAGCTTTTGCCTGAGAAATATTAGCAATTGGCTTAAAGCAAATGATCTTGGGATGGGGCAAAGCCAGGAGAGGTAATGAAATGTGAGCTTCCATCCAAGGTACATTTAGCAAATGTATACAGAAATAATTAACATGGAGAAGCGGGGAATCACTTTGGTAGGGAAGGAGGGGGAGGGGGAGGGAGGCAGGGAAGAGGGAGGGAGGAGGAGGGG
>PVJA010017408.1:0-37500 GCA_004027025.1 Myocastor coypus | reverse complement strand
CAAACCGGGCATGGTGGTGAATGCCTGTGATCCTATAGTACTGGAGAGGCTGAGGCAGGAGGATCACTATGAGCCTGAGCTGTGCAGTGAGACCCTGGACCACATAGGTAAATAAATAAATAAATAAATTCTTAGCAACGCTAGTGTGCCGACCTCTTAAACCGCAGCCGGTGTCTAACGTTGCTTACCCTGTTGTCTTAGATATGCGGGTAGCTGCCCTTATCACCTATCAGTCTCTTGGGAATACCCTGAACGGATCCTTTTTTGCTAATTCAAGAGGACTGCGCGAAGTAAAGCTGAACTCTCACGTCGTGAGCGGCACGGTGGGCTTGCAAGGCAGGGTGGACCTGTCTGAGCCCGTGTTCCTGACTTTTCGACTTACTCAGGTGAGCACAGACCCGCGCGACCCCTCCCTGCGGCGCTGGGGGGCGGGGGAGGAGTGGGGGGGGCGCCTCATCAGCCCAGCCACGTGGGGCTGAATCCGACTGCATCACTTGGGTAGCTGCAGCCAAAGAACAAAGAAGAGATGCGGCAACTCTGGAGGGCTGTCGCCTTGATGCTCAGCAGGGGACGCTGAAGGGCCAGAGAGTGCAAGGGACAGGAGTGCAGCTAGGCCGGCCTAATATCTCAATGGACTACAGTGCTTGGTTAGGCAGAGCACAGAGGCTGGGTGCACCCAGCCAGGCCTCCCCTCCCCACCCCCACCCGCTACCCCTGGGAGTGCGCTAAAGGAAGAGTGAGACCCAGCGTGGTGGCACACGCCTGTAATCCCAGTACTTGGGAGGCTGAAAACAGGAGAATCACTACGAGTCTGGACTACATAGTGAGACCCCATCGACCTTGCAGAGGGAGAGAGAGAGAGAGAGAGAGAGAGAGAGAGAGAGAGGAAAGAAAGGAAAGAGAGAGAAAGAAAAGAAAAGAAGAAAGAAGAAAGAAAGGCCGCCACTGTGGTCCTGGCAGCACATTCAGCTGAGAAGCCATCAGATCCTGAGGGCCTCGTCCCTAAAGCCCCCCATCTGGGGACAGTTTGGATCCAAGAGATAAAAATATGACCCGGCAAGCCCCATACCGAGTAGGTATCCAAAGGAATGGAAGTCAGCACGTCAGAGACAGCGGCACCCCTGCATTCGCTGGGGGGCTACGCACAGTGGCATAGATGGGCAAGCAAGCTTAGCGGCCGTCAGCTGGTGGAGTGGTACCTAAAATGCGGGGCAGCACGAAAACCTCTGCAGCCTTAGCGAGGCACGTTGCCATTGCAAGAACATCCCAGGGGCCATGCTGCTGAATAGAAGAAGCCCAACGCAGGGCGGTGAGTACTGTCTCATCTCAGTTACACAGAGAAACCAAGAACTTTAAGTTCGTAGTAACAGCGCAGAGTGACAGGAGGGAAGGGCAGGTGAAGATGGCCAAAATTAATAAACACTAAAGACCCAATGGGCTTACAGTAACTACGGCGACTAGTAATGTCTCGTATTTGAAATTTCCTTAGAGTGTCTCCAGCTTCCTCACTACGAAAGAAAATGCAAGGTGACAGGCAGGCAGAATCGTTTGGTCACGACCACCATTCACGCATGCATCTACAGAAAGATCGCATCACGCACTTTAAATGTATACAGGGCCTGGGGAGGTAGCTCAGCGGTCTAAGCACCTGCCCGGCAAGCCCAAGGACCCAGGTTCAATCCTTGGTATGACATGACGTGCCAGCCCCCGAAACTAGGCATGGTGGCACACGCCTGTGATCCCAGTGCTGGGGAGGCTGAGACAGGAGGATCCCTCCAAGTCCAAGCCGCGTAGTGAGACCCTGTACCAGATAAACAGATAAATGATTTTCTTAAATTTTTTTGTCTTTTTTTGTCTTTTTGAGACAGGGTCTTGCTATGCAGTTGAGGCTGGTCCTGAGCTCACTTTTGTAGCCCAGGCTGGTCTCGAACTCGCACTGATCCTCCTGCCTCAGCCTCCCGAGTGCTGGGATTACAGGCGTGCGCCACCACGCCCGGCTAGAAATTTAAATGGATACAATTTACCTCAGTAACTCTGAGAGGAAAAAGGCACGCCAGGACACCCAAAGACTGCCACAGTAGGAAACCATTCTCACAGTACGGCCTAACAGGGCAATGGCGTGCCAAGTGGTATTAAGCCCCAAGAAAACCAGGTGCAGGGGAAGAAGGAGGGCACCCTGCTGGAGAGAAGGAGTCTAGAGCAGAAAGGGACCCCCAAGAAGAATCCCCCCACTCCGCAGCCCTCCTTGCCCATCCTGCAATCCCTCACTCCCTGGTGCCCTTATTGGGATTATCAATGACAAGGGATTTGGGTGAACCAACTTTTAAGCATCAACCCTTGGGGAACTGAGGTGGCCATGGAAGGGCGGAAGACCGCAGAGGGAGCCCTGCAGCAGGCGTGGTGGCAGTGAACTTCCCCGCAGGTGCCTTCCCAGCCCGTTGCCTTAGATTAATATGTGAAGTTGACATCACAAAAACGGGGAGCGATCCATCTTCGTGCTGTTGTCTTTGCAGCCTGGCGCTGAGCATGCGCAGCACCTCTGCGTCTACTGGGAAGGATCGGAGGGTGGGGGCAGCTGGTCCACCGAGGGCTGCCTCCACGTGGGCAGCAATGGCTCCTACACCACGTGCAAGTGTCACCACCTGTCCAGCTTTGCCGTGCTCATGGCCCTGAGCCCTAAGGTACCAAGAGTCATGATTCTATTGCGTGATAGCCCTGAGCTCATCCGCCGCATACTTTTAGAAAAAGACTCTACAAGCAGGCGTGGTGGCTCACGCCTGTAATCCCAGCACTAGGGAGGCTGAGGCAGGAGGATCGATGTGAGTGCGAGACCAGCCTGGGCTGCAAAAGTGAGCTCAAGACCAGCCTGCACTGCATAGCAAGACCCTGTCTCAAAAAGACAAAAAAAAAAAAAAGAAAAGAAGAAAGAAAGAAAGGAAAGAAAGAAAGAAAGACTCTACAATAAGGGTTCAGGCTTGTGTGAGGGCTGGGCGTAGTGGCACACACCTTTAATCCCAGCACTAGGGAGACTGAAGCAGAAAGGTAACTATGAGTTCAAGGCCAGGTTGGCACAGGAGGTAACCATGGTATTTACGCATCAACTTTCAGCGCTTGGTTCGCAACAGCGTTCAGCGGGTGTTAATTCCCTCAGGTCTTCACAGGCAGGAGTCGGCGCAGGTTCTATGAGCTTGGCCAACGGGGAGCGCCAGCGGGCCTTGGGAAGTCGGCTTGGGAGCTTTTGCAGGAGCGAGGTCCCAGGGAACCTAGCAGGCCACTGGCTGATCAGTACCGTGATCAGCAGGGCCCCGGTACTGCTGAGAGACAGTACCGGATAGCCACAGCTTAAAGGAGCAAAGGGTTCTGCCAGCTCACGATTGCAGAGGCTCGGTCCGTGGCTGTCAGGTTCACAAGCAGGAGCGGCAAGGTGGGGGAAGGGCCCGCTGTGCAGACAGGAAACGGAAGGAGTAAGGAGGAGCTGGGGCAAGGATGAGCCCTGCGGGGCGCGGGCGTCAGCTCAGCCATCTAAGCACCTTCCTGGCAAGCGCAGGGACTGGGGTTCAATCCTCGGCACCACATGCCATGCCAGTCCCACCCCTGGGTGCACTGAACCAGCCACAAGACCCAGAATGGTGGCACGCACCTATAATCCCACAGCTGGAGAGCCTGAGACAAGTCCCAGTTGCCTAACGAGACTCTGTACCAAACACATAAAGAAAAAAAAGAATGAGCCCTTCTGGGGTTTCCCCCTCAGAAGGCCAACTCCAATCAGGCCCCACCTCCTATGTTTTGTTTTGTTTTGTTGCGGGACTAGGGTTCGAACTCACAACCTTGCACTTGCCAGGCAGGCACTTGTGCCACGGAGCTATCTCCCCGGCCCCCTAGCCCCACCTCCTATGAACGCATGCAGCCACTAACCTCATCAAGGGATACTCCATGATCCAGTCACTTCCCAAAGATCCCACCTATGGATGGGTGAGAGTTGTGGGGTACATCCTAGATCTAAACCACAAGGTAGCCCTCTGGAGTTTCTAGGTCCCAGTTAATCCTAGGATAACTCAGATTGAAAGAAATCTCCTACAGTGCTCTTACTTTTTACCTTTTGATAGGTTCCACTCAAGTATGATGGCTGAACCATGTTGGTGGTTTTCTATGTTGGGTGAAGCCCTAACACACCAGTTTATCTCTCCAATGACCCCTTCCCCATCTTCTCCCCTCAGCCCTGAATACAGCTTCCTCTTGTTCTTATAACCCCAGCTCCCTTTGTCTCAGGTCACCTTGGGGGTGGGGCTGGCACAGCATGTGATGCCAGGGATCAAACTGCGGTCTCTCCGCTTGTCCATGCTTGCCTACGCTTGCCTAAGAAGGCGCTTTAGACCACTAAGCTATCTCACCGGCCCCCAGGGCTCTCTCTTTTCTTCTGCTTCTTTGCTGTCCTGAAAACCTAACACCCTTGGGGCCAGGGAGATAACTCAGGGGCACAAGTGCCTGCCTGGCAAGTGCAAGGTCCTGAGTTCTATCTCCAGTTCCATGAAAAAAAAAAGAAAGAAAAAGAAAACCTAACACCCTCGATGTATTAAACACTTAACTGTATGACAATCAATTTGTTCTGTCCTTCAGAACTGGCCTCATTTAGTCAATCAAAAATATTTTTTTTGTCTTTTTGAGACAGGGTCTCATTATGCAGCTCAGGCTGGCCTTGAGCTCATTTTTGTAGCCCAGGCTGGTCTTGAACTCGCACTGATCCTCCTGCCTCAGCCTCCCAAGTGCTGGGACTGCAGGTGTGCGCCACCATGCCCAGCCTTCAATCAAAAATATGTATTGAAAAAAATATTTATCCAGCACCTAGTATGTGCCAGGTGCTGTTCTAGACATTGCAACAGGAACAAGTCATTTTAAAAAAGAAAAAAGTTCAATTTTCATGAGATTAATTCTGAGTGCTGTGCTGCTGAGTAAAAGAGCCATCCTCAAGGCTACAGAGGATGCACTTCATCAAGTACAACCCAAAAACTGTATTTTAATGTTATTTCATTTTAATCAATTTCACATTTAAAAACTGGAGCAGTGTGACACATTTTTCTGTTAAAGGCAACCTTATTCTTGGATAGGACTGCCACATAGGAATTTAAATGCGTTGTAAATTTCAAAGGCCTAATGTCAAAAAGCTGTCCAGTTTTTCACTAATAATTATGTCCATTGACACTGATTAGTCATACAACTGATAATAGTTGAAGCTATCAGGTTAAGCAGAATACGTGACTGAGTTAATTTTATCTTTTAAAAAAATCTTTTTAAATGAACGTATTGGAAAGTATTCGATTAGGGCAACGCAACCCCCTCAGGATCCCTCCTGTCTCTGAGGAGCTACTGTTCCATTCCTAGTCCCCATTCTTTCTCTCCAATAAAATTTCCTACTCTTAGCCGGGTGTGGTGGCGCACGCCTGTAATCCCAGCACTCGGGAGGCTGAGGCAGGAGGATTGATGTGAGTTCGAGACCAGCCTGGGCTACAAAAGTGAGCTTAAGGCCAGCCTGAACTGCATAGTGAGACCCTGTCTCAAAAAGCAAAAAAAAAAAAAAAAAAAATTTCCTACTCTTAAAGAAAAGTACTGTAAAGCCCAGGGACCAGGGCTCAATCCCCGGCACTGCCCCCAGCATGCACTGAGCCAGCGACTCAAACTGGGCATAATTGCATGCCTGTAATTATGCTTGGGATCCTCTTGGAAAGCACTTCATTAAACACAAGTTTCCTATATCCAGTATTTCTATTGCACAGCTTCTAGGTAGTGCTTTTATTTTGTAGCTGTCATGGGCAGAAAACCTCTCTCCGTTTTGCAGAGGGGACACGAGACATAGAGAATGGGGCCCGGGTTAGGGGAGGAAGGCCTGGGTGCGTTGCTGTGCATTGGGGCCACAACCACAGAAGTGGAAACCGCTCGGTGACCTCCCCCGCTGTCTTACAGGAGGACCCCGTGCTGAGGGTGATCACCTACGGGGGCCTGAGCCTCTCGGTGCTGTGCCTCCTCCTCGCGGTCCTCACCTTCGCCCTGTGCCGACCCATCCGGAACACCAGCACCACCCTGCACCTGCACCTGGCTCTCTGCCTCCTCCTGGCCTACTGCGTCTTCCTCGTGGGCATCAGAAGAACGGAGCCTCGGGTAGGTGATGAGGACCGGCTGCCGCGTCGTCCTGGTCAGATCTGGCGCTTTTTCTTTTTCTTTTTCTTTTTCTTTTTCTTTCTTCACTTCTTAAAATTGCATTTAATAAGAAATAACAATGTGACATTTTCAAAACACATTAGTAGTACATTCCCAATAATTGATACAATGCATATTGTTGCCCTTCTAATAGTTATACAGAGCACAGGGTATAGACATGATAATTTTTCTAATCATTACTGACACAGAAAAATTTCTTCTCATTGAACTAAGAGAAAGTAGTTGTATACATAATCCAGTGTTCCATAATCACGGTGGGTATTGGCAAAACTGGCAACGATGGAAGCTGTTGATTTAAGCCTTTTATAGCTCAGCATACTAATCTAGCTTTATATTTTATGCCTCAGGGTTAAACTTTTCTGCTGGATGGTTAAGGACCAAAAAAAATGGTATTAAATGAGAGTAAGAGATTAGGAAAAATACTGAAGGATTGACAAGCTATAATTTTGCATGTGCTTAGATTTCTAAATTCCTTTGTAAATATGGGTAACTGCTTTCATCTCATTCTATAGAGATTTATTAGAATATCAGTGGTTGATAGATAATATCAATTCCAAGTTGTCTAAGATGTTTGATACTTGCAAAGACAGTGATGTTAAGCTCAAGTACCTATGTTATAGAGCCATGGTTTTCAACCTTTCTAATGCCGTGACCCCGCAATACAGTTCCTCATGTTGCGGTGACCCCAAACCAAAAAATAATTTTGGTGGCTACTTCAAAACTGTAGTTTTGCTACAGGTATGATTTCTGATGGCTGTAGGCGACCCCTGTGTTTTGGTCATTTGACCCCCGCCGGGGTCTCAACCAACAGGTTGAGAACCACTGAGTAGAGTAATAGTGTGACTAAACTTTTCTTCTGGAGGGTTAAGAATATAAGTTTACACTATCTATACAACTACTTCCTCTCAGTTCAAAGACAAGAAATTTTTTTCTTTCCTTACCAATATCAATTAGAAAATTTATCATGTCTACACTCTGTGCTCCGTATAACTACTACGAGGACAACAGTATGCAATCTGTCAATTACTGTGGATGTACTACTAACGTGTTTTGAAATGATCATATTGTTATTCCTTATTAAAAGTAATCAAAAATAGGGGCCTGGCGGGATGGCTCAGTGATCTAAAGCGCCTGCTTGGGAAAGCTTGGGCGGCTTCAGGGACCGCAGTTCGATCCCCGGCACCACATGCTGTGCCAGCCCTGCCCTCAGGGTAGGCTGAGCCGGCCATAAAAATAAACATACAAACAAACAAAAGTTCAAAAAAAAAAAAAGTGTTCAGTATTCTCCCCACAAACAAGGGAGAAGTGATGAAGGTGATGGATATGCTAATTACCCAGCTCAATCACCGGACGGACGGATGGACAGCGAGCATCATGTTTGGGCTAACATGTAGCTCAATGGTAGAGTACCTGCTGGACATACCTGATGCCCTGGGTCCTATCCTCAGCCCTGAAAAGGGTAATACTTATGCTGTGCCCCATAAATATATATAATTATCAGGCCCTCCAAAAATAAAATAAAGGGCCAGCCAAGTAGCTCAGCGGATTAAAGTGCCTGCAAGCAGGTGCAGGCACAGGTGCAGGGGCCGACACAGCATGCCTAGGGTTCTGGGGCCAGCACAACAGGCAGGACTGGGGATCGAACCCAGGTCCTTGCACTTGTCGGGCAGGTGCTTAGACTGCCAAGCTATCTACCCCACCATGGTTTGGTTAATGTTAACTACACATTTTGTGATTTTTTTTTTTTTATTTTTGATTACTATATGTTTGTGCTTCATAACCTTACCTTCCTTGTGCGGCTTGGCTCACGCCCCTCACACGTCTGGCTTGTTCCCCATCCGGCATGTGGAACTGGCACAAATCTGACTCACATCTTACTCGCGGTGCCTCTCCTGCCCCTCCTTCCCGTCTCCCCTTATCCCCAGATCCCCTTCCCCTCTCCACACCTCTACCTCCACACTTTCTACCAATTTTTTTTTCTCCTTAAATGACGTGTCATCAGGCCTTGTTTGTTTTACTTGGCATTATGGCCCTACGGGGTGCATCCATCTTTGTGCAGGGGCCTGACATGTATCTTTCCTCTTGCTTCTTTTGCTGGGTGTGAGGGTTAGTTGGAGGTGTCCGAGGACTGCTGTGGAAGTCTTTTCAAATCTACCATCAGCTGGCTTAGGTTTGCAGACGACAACATCCGCAAAGCAGGTGATGCTAACTCAGCCATTTCACGGTCTGGGAGAGAAGTGGGTGGAGCGCAGGCTCCCTTCAGAAGCAGGAGTCTCGCCTCGGGAAGGCTGCGTGGTCCCTGCACAGAGCCGAGTCTGCGGGTCCCACTTCCCGTTCCTACCTTCGCCATTCCCCACTGACTCAGGCGGCACGGATTCCATGAAACGATTTTCTTCACAGATCTGCGTGCATCTGCCTTCCTGATCTGGTGTCCTTGGACAGCCCTTGGGGCTCACTGAGATTTTAAAGAATTTAAATAGAGAAAAACGTCAGTCATGACTACTCTGAATACACTTTTTTCTGCTTTTACCCATCCTCTTTTTTTTTTTTTTTTTTTTTTTTTTTTTTTTTTTTTTTTTTTTTTTTTTTTTTTTTTTTTTTTTTTTTTTTTTTTTTGTCTTTTTGAGACAGGGTCTCGCTATGCAGTTCAGGCTGGCCTTGAGCTCACTTTTGTAGCCCAGGCTGGTCTCGAACTCACACCAATCCTCCTGCCTCAGCTTCCCGAGTGCTGGGATTACAGGCGCGTGCCACCACGCCCGGTCTCAATCACCTTCTCTGCATGCCCCAGGGGCGGGGCCAACGCTGTACTCCCGGGGATCAAAGCCCCACCCCTGCGCTCTGCCTAAGCAGGCACTTTAGTCTGCTGAGCTATCTGGCTGGCCCTGCAGTGCTCTAATCTATTCTTAATCCCATTGACTTTGTCATTTCAGTATTGCATATGTATATATTTTCAGCCCTAGAATTTAATTTGGTTCCATATCTTCCCTTTTTCTCTGATGGTGGTCGTCATGGGTTAGCATTCAAGAAGAAAAAGAAGTAAATTCCACTGTATGGTGCATGCCTGTAATCCTAGCACTCGGGAGGCTGAGACAGGAGGATCAGTGTGAGTTCGAGACCAGCCTGGGCCACAAAAGTGGGCTCAAGACCAGCCTGAACTGCATAGCAAGACCCTGTCTCAAAAAGACAAAAAAGAAAAAAAAAAAAAACCACTGTAGTTTCCAGGGCCTGGAATCAATAACTTGCTGAAAGATCCATATACATGACCCTTAGTTTAAGTTCTTTCAAAGGTGTGAAAGCTGGGGTGCTTATAGATCAAAAATAGACACACATTTCCAGATGTAATTTCCTGGTATTTATGTGTGGTGAGTAGGCTATCTCTCACGTCACATATTTCCACTTATGCATAGCGATACATTAGTTTCTCGAGTATATTTGCCAGTGTTGAGATAGCTCTGGTGAACTGCGGCTGTTGCTTGCCAGGGATTCCTAAAGACAGGCAATACAGTGTTCTGGGTGTGATGTGTTTGCTCAGGGCTGATTCGAGATACACTGACCTGAGGGGGAGAGAGGAGACAGAGATGGAAAAGCAGCCACAAAGTGGGTTTGTTTTCCAATAAGTTTGCACTCCGTGCACCAGGAGTTTAATCCCAACCAAGTCCTGCAGGAGGCACCTTGCAGCACGGACCCTAAAGTCCTCAGACCCAAAGTGCACCGACTTAGGGTAGCGGTCACCTGCTGCCTGTCTGCTGCTACGATGTTTATTTCTTAATCTGTCTGCCCTGCTGTGCGACTGGGACAAGCAAGTTTCAGTAGCCAGCAGAAGCTCCCAGGGGGGGAAAAATATATTTTTTAAATGTGTTTAGGACAGGGTCTACAGGATTTCACTGTGTAGATCGGACTCCTGGAGATTCTCCTGTTTTCAGCCTCCCAGGCAATGGGGATTACAGGTGCGTGCCACCAGGCCCAGTCTCAATCACCTTCTCAGAGCACCCCAGGGACAGGGCCGACACCTGCATGCCAGGCATCGAAGCCTGCCGCTGCGCTCTGCCTAAGCAGCCGTTAAACATGTTCGTAGTCAAAATGTTACAAATATCCAACACCCTGGGAACGGCGAGTACAGAGCCGCTGGCTGCGTCCGCCCCACCCCCACGCGTCTCCACCCTCAGGTGCTGTGCGCCATCACCGCGGGGCTGCTGCACTACCTCTACCTGGCTGCCTTCGCCTGGATGCTCTTGGAGGGGCTGCACCTGTTCCTCACCGTCAGGAACCTCAGGGTGGCCAACTACACCAGTGCGAATAGATTCAAGAAGAGGTTCATGTACCCCCTGGGCTACGGCGTCCCAGGTGCGATCGTCGCCCTGTGTGCAACGGCTGGACACAAATACTATGGAACCAGTACTCAGTAAGCAGGATGCGCCTCTGCGGTGGGAGCGGTACCTGCAGCACATGTGTGCTTGGACATCCAAATGCCCATTTTATTTTTTTTTTAATCTGTTTAGTACAGGGTCTACAGGGTCTCACTACACAGATGGGACTGGTAGCGATCCTCCAATCCTCCTGTTTTCAGCCTGCTGAGCGCTGGGCTTACAGGCGCGCCACCACACCCAGTCTCAGTGCGCCCCGCGGGCTTTGGGTCCCTGGCACCTGCCTATGCAGGCTCTTTAATCTGTTGAGCTATCTGGCCAGCTCTCCAAATGTTCATTTTAAAATTCATTTTCTAAATTGTGAATTAGCCCTTAAGCCTGTCTTTCTTTAAGCCAGAATACTATTTCCTTTCGGAGAGCTCTAGAAAAATGATGGTTCTGAGCTTTGAGGGAGTTGATTTTGGGGGCAAATCAGAGCTCTTTCTCCTAAACAACTACACATATACCAAACATTTGAAATCAAACTTCAGGAAATTCAGGGGCAGATGGAGTAAATCCATGGTCCCACATTAAGAAGCTGTGGGAGGGCCGGGGAGATAGCTCAGTGGCACAAGTGCCTGCCTGGGAAGTGCAAGGTCCTGAGTTTGATCCCCAAATCCAGGACAGACAGACAGAGACAAAGAGACAGACATACAGCAGATCTTCCCCAGAGCCCTCTCCTCCAGCTCTCTTCTTTCTCTGGAGGAAGAGGTAGCTAACGCTTATCTTCTCCCGCAGCTGCTGGCTCACCGTGGATAGAGGCTTCATCTGGAGCTTCCTGGGCCCCGTGGCCGTCATCATCTTGGTGGGTAATGGTTCTTTGTGTGCGTGCCTGCGCTTGGTCGACCTAGCATGGAGGGTGCGCCCCCTATCTGTTAAAGTGGAGATGCAATGAGGAGCTACAGCTCCGTGTCACCAAAGGTTCTTCTGGACGAAGATGATTTCCGCTTCAGCTCACTAACTGCTGTGCTATAGTATAAACCTTTGCTGAGAATTCTTTGAAAGCGCTACATTCGTTTTCATTTTCACGTTCATTCATTCATTCATTGAATAAATATTTAATGAGCGTTTACTCTGCATAGAGTGATACGTGCTCCTGCTTTCCGGGAACTTCCGGCTTACATCAGCTATCTGCTACGGTTAATAGTAGCTTTCTCCTTTCAGAGTATTCTGGTTAAATGACATTTTTTTTAGCACTGATTCGAATACGTCATGATGACGTTCCTCATGAGCAATAGGTGCGCGTACATAGCACATCTTAATTCTTTTTTTTTTTTTTTTAATCCCCTGTCCCCTTTTCTCTTCACCTCTTGATTCTCTACCTCTGGCAAAACATGTATCCTTTTGTCTTCCAGTCTCCCATTTTGCTGTCGAATTGATTTACCTTTTGGGTTCCTAGTATAAGAGAAACCATGCAATATTGAGGCTTGCGTATCTGGTTTGACTGCACTTAGCATTAGACCTCAAGGTGGAAGACACATGATTAAGTACCCATTGGTAAAAGGTGCTGTACACAGTACACAACAGACCAAGCAAGTCCCTGGTACACCGATGAAGTCTTTTAGGACAAGATCTTAAGGTCTAACTCAGCGGTTCTCAACCTGTGGGTCGCAACCCCAGCGGGGGTCAAACAACCAAAACACAGGGGTCACCTAAAGCCATCAAAAAAAAATGTTATTTATTTGGAATTACAGTTTTGAAGTAGCCACCAAAATTATTTTTTGCTTTGGGATCACCACAACATGAGGAACTGTACTGCAGGGTCACAGCATTATAAAGGTTGAGAACCGCTGGTGTAACTGGTTAGACTGCTTAAATGGACCTCAAATTTTTTTTTTTTTTTTGTAAGTCATGGTTTAATGCTGTTTCCACAGATAAACTCGGTGTTCTATTTCCAAGTTCTGTGGATTTTAAGAAGCAAACTTTCCTCTCTCAATAAGGAAGTCTCTACCATTCAGGACACCAGGTAAGAAGGTATCAGAATCAGAGATACTCAATGGTTTGGCCTATTGGACCATTCTTCTTGGGAAAGAAAACTTCAGGGCAGAGCACTTGCCCAGCATGTGTAAGACCTTGGATTCAGTCCTTACAACTCCCAGGGAAAAGTTACAAACCCTCCTGATGTTAAAGAGCACTTGAGAGGCCACTTATAAAAGAAACACAACTATGAATTCCAAGGAACTTGATGAGCTCCTCATTCCTTTATGTAAGAAAAATTTATTGAATACCTCCTTTGTACACCATTGTCATGATGTGAAATTAACATCAGCAGTATCTATCTTGATCCCTCATCTTTGAGACTTATATGCTCCTGGACTCTAACACTTCTCAGTGTTACAAACTTGATTCTCATTGGCATCAATTTCAAATGTTTAAAATAAGAATGATCCCAGCGGAGCATGGTGGCACACACCTGTAATCCCAGCACTCGGGAGGCTGAGGCAGGAGGATTGGTGTGAGTCCGAGACCAGCCTGGGCTACACAAGTGAGCACAAGACCAGCCTGAACTGTATAATGAGACCCTGTTTCAAAAAGACAAAATAATAATAGTAATAATAATAATAATAATGCAAGCCGGGCGTGGTGGTGTATGTCTGTAATCCCAGCACTCGGGAGGCTGAGGCAGAAGGATCGGTGCAAGTGAGAGACTAGCCTGAGCTACCAAAGTGAGCTCAGGGGCCCGGCGGGATGGCTCAGTGGTCTAAAGCGCCTGCTTGGGGAAGCTTGGACGGCTTCAGGGACTGCGGTTTGATCCCCGGCACCACATGCTGTGTCAGCCCTGCCCTTGGGGCAGGCTGAGCCGGCCATGAAAATGAGTGAATAAACAAACAAAGGTTCTGAAACAATAAATAATAAATACATAAATTTTTAAAAAAAGAAACACATTTTAAAAAAATGAGTGGCCGGGCGTGGTGGCTCACACTTGTAATCCCAGCACTCGGGAGGCTGAGACAGGAGGATTGGTGTGAGTTCGAGACCAGCCTGGGCTACAAAAGTGAGCTCGAGTCCAGCCTCAACTGCAAAAATAAATAAATAAATAAATAAATAAAATGAGTGAATAAACAAACAAAGGTTCTGAAACAAGAAAAAACATAATAAACAAAATAAAATATAAAAAAATGAACTCAAGGCCAGCTTGAACTGTATAGAGAGACCCTGTCTCAAAAAATAATAATAATAATAATGCCATCAAGTACTAATTACAGAATTGATACGTGCTACCCCCTGAGAAATGTTACTGTATGAAACACTTATAGTTCCACCCTAGGAAGCATAGGGTGCTATGTCTTTTGAAGCTATGTATCAAGTTAACTCTTGGCTCATCTTAGCCAAGACTGGATGCGTATCTGGTATTGGTTAGTTGTGTGGATATAAGTGACAGGAATGTCCACCCATCTTCTCACCCTGACTTGGGTCCGACTTTCATTTGCTTGTGAGGTGAATAAAACATCCCTTGACCTCCATGTCCTTCCTCTGAGAGAGTCAGAGTCACCCCATCCCCCTGCACATGAGTGTGGAAGCAAAGGTTCATGAACACACACTCAGGCACACACTCACAGTCATCACCTCGCCCCAATCACTGTCAGCCACAGCCCTGCTCCATTATAACAAACACAACTTTGGTTCAAAGAAACCCAATGCTGTTGTATTCAGAAATCATGAAACCGCCACCATCCGAAATTTTAAACACGAAATTCAAGAAGACATTTTTTACGTAGGTTCCAGTAACTTCGAGCAGAAGACTTGGCAGGTAAATCACTTCTAGGGCAGATAAATCATCTCTGAAGGATAAATCATTTTATCGTTCTGAGAACAATTTTTTAAAAATCATTCTTAGCAGCATTGATGGAGAGCTTGGGTCCTGCTTCATCCTCAACAATACGAGCTGGTATTAGTCACCATCCCTGTGAGGTAGTTTGTGGTGGTTAAATAAGGTAATGCACAGAGAGCATTTAGTTAGCACCAGTCTTAGCTAAATACGGAGAGAAAACGTGGTAAACAAGAGTTAATATTGCTCTTTCAGCTGGACGTGGTGGCTCATGCCTGTAATCCCAGCAGTGGGAAGGCTGAGACAGGAGGACTACTACCAGTCTGAACTGTGTGAGACCCTGTATCAAAATAAATCAATTTTAGCCGGCGTGGCGGCTCACACCTGTAATCCCAGCACTCGGGAGGGTGAGGCAGGAGGATTGGTGCAAGTTCGAGACCAGCCTGGGCTACAAAAGTGAGCTCAAGGCCAGCCTCAACTGCATAGCAAGACCCTGTCTCAAAAAGACCAAAAAAAAAATATTGTTCTTTCTTCCCCCAGAGTCATGACATTCAAAGCCATTGCTCAGTTCCTCATCCTGGGCTGCTCTTGGGGTCTTGGATTTTTCATGGCTGAGGGACTGGGGGACACAGCTGGATCCATCATGGCCTACTTATTCACCATCATCAATGTCCTGCAGGGGGTTTTGCTCTTCGTGGTGCACTGTCTTCTTAATCGCCAGGTAAGATGAACCCAAGTCGTGTGTGGTGGCACACGCCTGTAATCCCAGCACTTGGGAGGCTGAGACAGAAGGATTGGTGCAAGTTCGAGACCACCCTGAGCTACAAAAGTGAGCTCAAGGTCATTTCAATCCCCAGTACTGCATGCTGAGCTGGCGCCATGCTGAGCCAGCCCTGGAAACCAGGCATGGTGGAGCATGCGTGTAATCCCAGCGCTGAGGAGGCTGAGACAGGAGGATCACTATGAGTCCAAGCTGCATAGTGAGACCCTATACCAAATACATAAATAAATAAACCATTTTTTTATTTATTTATTTTTGCCTTTTTGAGACAGGGTCTTACTATGCAGTTCAGGCTGGCCTTGAGCTCTATTCTGTAGCCCAGTCTGGTCTTGAACTCGCACTGATCCTCGTGCCTCAGCCTCCCAAGTGCTGGGATTACAAGCATGGGCCACCAAATAAACCATTTTTTTTTTTTTTTTTTTTTGTGGGACCAGGGTTCAAACTCACTACCTTGCACTTGCCCAGCAGGCACTTGTGCCTCGGAGCTATCTCCCCAGCCCCCCAAATAAACCATTTTAAAAAATAAAATAAATTAAGATGTGTTACTTGTATGGACCAACTCCCCAAGATGAATGTAATTATTATGTACTGCAAACATATACTAATAAAAAATGAAAATTTCTAAGTAAGTCAGTAAAATGTTAGTGATCTCCTGGGCAAAGAGAAAAGAAATCACAAAACAGGAGCTAGTGCTTCTGCTTAGCAGCAGTGCACCTCGGTTGGACTTTGATTTCTTCTGTTAAAGCAAACGTGGTGCCCAGACCTGAGTTCCCCAGGAACAGGCAGAATTGCCGCCGCCCTGGCAGTGAGACGCTCATACGGAGCTACTGAAATATTTGGTGCGCTGTATGAAGCGCTTCCAGAGTCTTCATCAGTAGTCACAGGGCTGCTGCAAAGTAGGCTGCTCTGTGACCTTGGGTGTGACAACTCGGAACCCATCCTCCCAAATGCAGGGGTGGCAGCGCCGCCCACCCAGAGCTGAGAATTCCCTGCAGCCATGCAATATAAAGCCCGCACTCCCTGTTCTCTGCTGAAAACTGAAGCCGATTTTCTGGCATTTTTCTTTGCTCGTAAGTGGACCTAGCAGGTAAGAGGCTGGTGAGGAAATGATGCCCTGAACGCCCATAGTTGCTTTTCCGTCTTTCGGTGCCTTCTTTATGCTCCGTTCTCCTTGCAGAAGAAGCGCCATGTCACTTAGATGTCTTGGCACAGTAGTGTAGATCATTACACCTTTAAATGTCATCCTTGGGGCTGGGGAGATAGCTCCATGGCACGAGTGCCTGCCTGGCAAGTGCAAGGTCGCGAGTTCAAACCCTGGTCTCATAAATAAATAAATAAATAAATAAATGTCATTCTTGGGGCCAGCAAGATGGTTCCGTGGTCTAAAGTGCCTGCTTAGGCAAGCTTAGGCAACCACAGGGACCGCGGTTTGATCCCCAGCACCACATGCTGCGCCAGCCCACCCCCAGGAAAGGCTGAGCCAGAAAATATATATAAAATAAATATTCTTTTTTTAATTGTATTTTTTTCTTGTTTCAGAACTTTTGTTTGTTTATTTTTATGGCCGGCTCAGCCTGCCCTGAGGGCAGGGCTGGCACAGCATGTGGTGCTGGGGATCAAATCGGGGTCCCTGCAGCTGCCTAAGCTTTCTAAACAGGCGCTTTACACCACTGAGCCATCCTGCTGGGCCCCTAAAATAAACATTCTTAACATGTCAAGAGGTAAAGGCAAGTTGATTCACACACCATCAGGGGCATCATAGTGTAACAGAGTCTTCAGAAAGAAAGGCAGGGTTCTGAGTCTTTATAACCTTGGATAAATCAGTTTATTTCTAGAGCCTCAATTTCTATAGCTTTAGTTGGAGGTGAGAGTACTCTTTTTTTTTTTTTTTTTTTTTTTTTTTTAATGTATTTGGTACAGGGTCTCACTATGCAGCTCAGACCCAGTGATCCTCCTGTTTTCAGCCTCCCAGGCCTAGGATTCCAGGTGAGCACCGCCACGCCCATTCTCAGTGGCCAGCTCAGCGTGCTGGGAGTGGAGCTGGTGCAGCATGTGGTGCCAAGGATCGAACCTCAGTCCTTGTGCTTCCCTGAGCAGGTGCTTAGTTTGCCAAGTTATCTCGCTGGCCCAAAGAAGAACACTTTTGTCACTGAGTTGATATAGAAATTAAATGGCACATTTCATATGAAATGTATCACGTAAAGCAACCTCCACCGTCACCATCACCACTGTCACGGCCACCACAGCCTTCTCCACCCTTAACTCCATCACCATCTACAAGGTCTGGCTGGGGTCTGACATGAATACTGGTTGTGGTTGTGGTTGTCATTGTTGTGGTTGCTTTACGGTGGAAGTATTTGGTTTCAATTAAAAAAGAATCAACATGAGTATGACCATATTATACAGAAAATCCAAGTGGGAGTGAGTGGTAGAGGGTAGGACTCAGCTCTTTAATCTTTCATTCTAGGGTCTGTTCTCTCAAACCAAACTCTGGAGATAGCACAGGTTTCTGTATTTCTCAAATTTTCAGGTGTGCATGGAATACAAGAAGTGGTTTAGTGGAATGCAGAAAGGCATTGGGACTGACAGCACCGATGTGTCTCGCTCCACCACCCACACCAAGCTGGTAAGGTGAGCTCCTGGGCAGCTTTTCTAAGCCCACATCTCATGCTACCAGCAGCTTCCTGGTTCCTTTGGTCTAAAAGAAATGGCTTGGGCACCATGCAGAGCTTGGTTATGAGGCCAAGCCAGCAGTCTCTCTGTCTCTGTCTCTCTCGGCGTGTGTCTCTATGTGTCTCTCCCTATCTCTGTCTCTGTCTCGATCTGTCTCTGTGTATTTGTCTCTTCCCCCTATCTCTTTATCTTTCTGTCTCTGTCCCTCTCTGTTTCCGTCTCTGTCTGTCTGCCTGTCTCTCTCTTGCCCTCTCTCATTTTCTCTTTTTCTTTCTACTATTATTTCCTCTTATTTCTTCTCCTTTTTCCCACTTTTCTTCTTTCTCCCTCTGTTTTCTTTTCCTTTACATCATTCTCTTTCTCGCCCTATCCTATACACACAACATACATGCCAGTTAAGGTAATGGTACTACTATTAGTTCACTGAAAGAAACTGTTAGTGTTGGAGCCCGGTGGGATGGCTCAGTGGTCTAAAGCGCCTGCTTAGGGGGCGGCTGCAGGGACCGCGGTTCGATCCCCGGCACCACATGCTACGCCAGCCCTGCTCTCAGGGAAGGCTGAGCCGGCCATGAAAATAAATAAATAAATAAATAAATAAAATTCTTTAAAAAAAAAACAAAAAACAAAAAGAAACTGTTAGTGTTGGTATTGTTTCATCAATCTTACATGTATACATCTGGTTCTCTGAGCAACTATTTGAAAATAACAATATGCAGTATCATAACCACTATTAATTTCCTGTCCTCTTGTTTTGAAATTCTGTATCCTTTTTATTTGCTTTTTTTTTCTCATTTTATTGTATTTTTTATTATGGCTGGCTCAGCCTGCCCTGGGGATGGGACTGGCACAGCATGTGGTGCTGGGGATCAAACTTCAGTCCCTGTAGTTGCCTAAGCTTGCCTAAATAGGTGCTCTGGATCGAAGAGCCATCTTGCTGGCCCCTTTTTGTTTACTTTAAGATAAAAATAAACTTAAAAGAAAAAAGGCTTGCAAGATAGCTCTGCGGTCTAAGCACCTGCCTGGCAAGTGCAAGGACTGGGGTTTGATCCCCAGGGTTTCGGGCACACCATGCGGGCCCCAAAGTCGGGTGTGATGGTGCACACCTGTAATCCCAGCTCTAGGGAGGCTGGACGGGGAGATCACGAGTCCTAGCTGGGTGGCGAGAACCTGTACAAGAGAAAGCTCTGAGGTGTGGATGCCACCGCCGCACCGCACCATCTCCAGGCAGATGCGCGGCCTTCCATGCCCTGGGTCATTCAGTGATTGGCTCTAGCATCTTCCCTGAAACGTAGTACTTAGGCTTCAGGAAACCCAACTCCTAGACACCGTGCAGTCCCTGGGAGAGGAAGGCAGAGGTGAGCCATGAATCATAGCACAGCAGCTGTGCAGGGGTCACTTCTCTGGCACCAGCACCCACTGCAAGGGCCAGAGAACAGGCCCTGGAACTCCGTGAGAGAGCGTCCCGGAAGGCTGTGTGGGAGAGCACATTAAGGAGCATGTGTGGGGCATTTTGGTGTGCACACAGCGCGCACTGATCCCGTCCCTGCTTCTTCAGTCCACCACAGGTGACCCTTCCCTGCCACCTAACAAACACGGTCCTACATTCAGACAGACGGTGGGGGAATCGCATTCAAGAAAGCAGACACAGATCCGCTGTATCTCACTGAACAATGACTCCAGTTTCATCCACTTGCTGCAAATGACAGATTTTAATGCTTCTTTGGGGCTGAGTAGTACTCCACTTTGTATATTGATACGGTTTTCTTTCTCTGTTCATCGTTGCCTGGGCGTATAGGCAGACATGGAACCTTCGCCAAAATGAATGGCGCCACGGTGACTATGGCTGTGCAGGTAAGCAGCGGTAAATACTTGCAAAAAGCTAACACAACACAGCTTTTCAAGATGGCGTTTGGGGTGGTACCAGAGATTCAGATGTGAGGGTGTCTCCCTGAGGTGTTTTAGGAAGGTTAAACGTCTCGGCTAATTTCTTTTTCTCATGCCCATGCAGCTGGAGCTGAGGAAATCACCCCACTTCGCTCGCTGAAGGACCTCCTGCCATCCCACTCCTGGTCGTCTCTGCTGCTGCTTACCTCAGGGCTGATTTGGGCATCCATGGCGCTTCCCCGTGGTCATGCAAGGACCAGACTCCACATTTCCATCTCGCCTGTGACGCATAAGGATGTGTCCACTTCGGCTATGTTTGAAATAATCTCATCATCATGAATAGCACAGGAATTGTAACAATGAGTGGGGCTTCCTGTGACATTTCCATACATCTGTGCAGCGTGCTTTCGGCCATCTTGTCACTCCCACCCTCCTATAGTCCTCTCTCCTCTGCTTCCCCAGGGATGTCCTCCCAGTCCCTAACCATCCCTCTTCTACTTTCAGAGCATATTTATTTTCCTGTCTCCATAGATGAGCAGAGTCACATGGTGCTTGCGTCGTGTACCTGGCTTATTTTTGCTTCATGTGATGTATACAACTGAGCAAGGTTCGCGTTGCCCATTTATCTGTTGACGAGTACCTGGGCTGATGTCATACACTGATTATTGTGACTACAGCTGCAATAAATAAGGACCTCTAGGTATCTGTGCTGTGTGCTGCACTCGCTGTAATTGCACAAATGGAAGGAGTGGTGTACCTGGCCACTGTAGTACTTCCATGCTTAGCTTTCTATAACAGGCTTCACAATGTTCTCCACAGGCATGTGCCAATTTATAGTTTAAATTATTTTAACTTTCATTTTTGTTGGCACATGTCATAAGTACACAATTTAAATTATAATTTTCTTCTGACTTTTTATTACCTTTAATAAGAAATAACACTGAGACAGTTTCAAAATATATTAGTTACTTTCTATACCTTGTGGTTAAACTTTTCTGCTGGGTGGTTAAGTCCAAATTAAAGCAAGACCTATGTAACAAAACATGTAATATTTGTATCTGACAAGGTCAGTCAAATCCCCTCAGGATTTACCTTGAAACCATGTACAGCGTTTTATGGAATTTTTGTGTCAGCCATCTAGAGGAGTCACAGCCATTGCTTGACCAGTTTGCTCTCTGTGAAAGCCTGAATGTTTTCTCGCTAGGTGACTCTCCTTACGCACACTATACATCGTTAATCCCTTTCATCTGTGGCCCCCATAATTTCCTTGAACAGAAAATTTGGGACACCACTGAGTTATGTTACAGTACAGGTTCTCTTATGTTCTAAGTCCTCACTGACCTTCAAGGGCTAGGGCCAAAATATTGGTTAACCTTGTAGCCCTTCTTTTTCTCTAATTTTTGGTCTGCAAACAGGTTCTTAACCCTCCAGAAAAAAAAAGGTTAGTGATACTATTACTCTATAACATAGATATTTGAGCTTATCACCACTGTCTTTCTAAATATTAAATACCTTAGATTTAACATGGAACCGGTATTTTCCATCAATCATTTGATATGCTAATAAATCCCTATAGAATGTGATTTTATTTTTTTATTTTTTATTATTTATTTATTTATTTATTTATTTATTTTTTTTATTTATTTTTTTTTTTTGGTCTTTTTGAGACAAGGTCTCACTATGTAGTTCAGGCTGGCCTTGAGTTCATTTCTGTAGCCCAGGCTGGTCTTCAACTCACATCGATTCTCTTGCCTCAGCCTCCCGAGTGCTGGGATTACAGGCATAAGCCACCACGCCCGGCTTTTAGAATGTGATTTTAAAAACTTTTTTAAGCCGGGTGTGGTGGCGCACGCCTGTAATCCCAGCACTTGGGAGGCTGAGGCAGGAGGATTGGTGCGAGTTCAAGACCAGCCTGGGCTACGAAAGTGAGCTGAAGGCCAGCCTGACCTGCATAGCGAGACCCTGTCTCAAAAAGACAAAAAAAAACTTTTTTACACAGAAATTTAGAAATCTAAACATAGGGGCCTGGCGGGATGGCTCAGTGGTCTAAAGCGCCTGCTTGGAAAAGCTGGGGCGGCTTCAGGGACCGCGGCTCGATCCCTGGCACCACATGCTGCACTGGCCCTGCCCTCGGGGAGGGCTGAGCCGGCCATAAAAATGATTGAATAAACAAAGATTCTGAAACAAGAAAATAAATAAATAGGGGGCGGGGGAGATAGCTGCGAGGCACAAGTGCCTGCTGGGCAAGTGCAAGGTCATGAGTTCGAACCCTGGTCCCACAAAAAAATAAAATAAAATAAAAATAAAAATAAATAAATAAATAAATAAATAAATAAATAAATAAATAAATAAATAAATAAATAAATAAATAAATAAAATAAATAGAAATCCAAACATATACAAAATCATAGCAGGTCAATCCTATGGCATTTTTCCTTCTCATTTTTCTCCTTAATTACCCTTGTTTTCTCTTAAAACAAACATTTACTTTAGAAAGTATAGCAATGATTAAAATTACATTAGAGAGGCCCGACGGGATGGCTCAGTGGTCTAAAGCGCCTGCTTGGGAAAGCTTGGGCGGCTTCAGGGACCGCGGTTCAATCCCCGGCACCACATGCTGCACCAGCCCTGCCCTCGGGGTGGGCTGAGCCGGCCATAAAAATGAGTGAATAAACAAATAAAGGTTCTGAAACAAGAAAAAAATAAAATTTAAAAAAATAAAATAACATAAAATTTAAAAAAATTACATTAGAAGCAGCACACATCTAGAAGACCAGAATGACATTCCAAGCATGGTTTTAGTCTTACACGTTGCTACCGTGAATGCCAAAAACCTGTTGGAGGTTCTTAGGACCATCGTCCAATTCATCCTGTGTATATAAGTGCTTGTTTTTTCCCTGGCCAAGTTCCTTAACTTTTCTGCTTACCCTGTCATTGTTTAATCCTTAAGTTCTTGATTTCCATTCAGCTTTGTTATACCTTTCCTTTTTTGAGTTCTCACACTAGGGAGATACTATATTTACACATGTAAGTCTGGTTTATGAGTTTATCTTCAAGATACATCCACTTATATATGAAGTCTTCTAGTTCACAATTGTTTTTTGACACAGGGTCTCTCTATGCAGTTCAGGCTGGCCTTGAGCTCACTTTTGTAGCCCAGGCTGGTCTGGAACTTGCACTGATCCTCCTGCCTCAGCCTCCCAAGTGCTGGGATTACAAGTGTGCACCACCACATCTGGCTAGTTCATAATTCTTTATAGCTGAGTACTATTCCATTGTATAAAAACACCACGTCTTCTTCAACCAATCTTCAGATGATAGGTGTTTTGGTTGCTTCCATGATTTTTCTATCACAAATTGTGCTGCTATGAACATAGGTGGATATACATCACTGTATGATGTTTTTAGTTCTGGGAAAATTCCCAGTAGGAGGATAGCTGGATTGAATGGGATTTCCAGTCCTAACATTTTAAGTAGTCTCCACACTGCTTTCCACAGTGGTTGCACCTGTCTGCATTCCCACTAGTTAGTAGTGGGGCAGGGTTCCTTTTTCTCCACAGCCTCTCCAACATTTGTTGATTTCTTTATCATAGCAATTCCTTCTAGGGTGAGATGATAGTTAAGTGTTGTTTTAATTTACATTTCATGGATGGCTAGCAATGTGGAGCATTTCTTCATATATTTATAGGTTTGTATCTCTTCCTCTGAGAAGTGTGTTTGTATCGGATGCCCATTTCTGCATACGGTCTTTGAATTTTGGGACCCTAGTGGTTTTTAGTTCTTTATGAATTCTAGATAGACCTTTGTCTGCTTACTAAATTTTTTTCAAATTTTGTGGGTTGTCGTTTCACTCTGTTGGTAATTTCTTCTGACATGCAAAAACTTCTCAGCAAGAGGTCCCAGTTGTTCTTTCAAGTGTTACGCATGCATTTTTTTATCCATGAACGGTTTGCCTACCCCAAGTAGGACTCCCTCCTACTTTCTTTTCCAGATTTAGTGTTTCTATTTAGATCTTTAACCCATTTTGAATTTAGTGCATGGTGACAAACTTGGGTCGTTTTAGTTTTCGACATGTAGAGAGCCATTTTTTCACCATTTGTTAAAGAGGCTATCTTTCTTCCAATAAACATATTTGGCCCCTTGTGGAAGATACAGTAGCTGAGTTTGTTTGTATTTGCTTCTCCATCTTCTAATTTATTCCATTGATCCTCTAGTCTTTTTTTTTTTTTTTTTTTTTTTTTTTTTTTTTTTTTTTTTTTTTTTTTGCCAATACCACGCTGATTTTATCACTGTGGTTTTGTACTATAATTTTAGGTCAGTAATTATGCCTCCTGCCTTACCTTTGCTGTCCAGGATTGTCTTTGCTATTCTAGGTCTTGTTAGGACAATGCTTTTTAAGGTTTAAGGTAATATAGTCATATGTAAACACGTTTTCCAGCCACTAAATTTTCACTTAGATGTTAAGTATTCCTCTATTTTCTCCTTTAGGAATGAATTTTTTTAATATGAAAGAATTTCATTTGGTTCAAAATGCAAAAGCAGTGGTGAGAGGAAGTCTCCACCCAGGCTTCTAACCATTTATTGGGTTTGTGTTTTTTTGAGACTTTTTTTTTCCTTTGCGAGACCAGTGTTTGAACTCACAACCTTGCACTTGCCAGGCAGGCACTTGTGCCATGGAGCTATCTCCCCAGCACCTAACCACCCATTTATGAAACAACTGATGTGCATTGCTTATGTATCTGCCAGGGACATTGGATGCCAAGACAGGACACGTGTATAAAGGTGATGTTTTGAGCTGACCAAATAGCTCAGCGGATTAAAGCGTCTGCAAGCAGGCACAGGGACTATGGGTTTGATCCCCAAGCCTGCAGTGCTGGCCCCATCCCCGGGGAGCACTGAGACAGCAACTGAAACGGCATGGTGGCACATCCCTGTAATCCCAGCTCTTGGGAGGCTGTGAACAGCTGGATCGCTACAAGTCTGATCTATTAATGAAACCCTGAACACCCTGTATTCCCTTCCCTAAAATACAAAAAGGAAAAACAAAGTGATGTTTTTATATCTTCATCACGTGAATTTGTTTCTGTTGGTTGTTGTTTTGTGTTTTTGTAACAGGGTCCCATTATGTAGCTTAAGTTAGCCTTACGCTCATATTGTAGCCCAGGCTAGTCTGAAACTCCCAAGGATCCTCCTGCCTTAGCCTCCTAAGTGCTGGGATTACAGGCATGCACCACCACACACAGCTTCATGTATGACTTTGTATACTCATGTAATACTCATAAACCATATATAGATACAATTTAATACAGAAAACTTTTTTTTTTTTTTTTTTTTTTTGTAGAACCAGGGATTGAACTCAGGCCCTTACACTTGCAAGCGCTTATTCTAAGCTATCTCCCCTAAATGTTAGTACAATTTAATACTAACATTTTGCAGTTATATAACTAAAAATGTACATACACATTTTCCTAACTATGGCATGCTGAAATTATCAACTGCCCTTTTTTACACAAATGTCAGCATGTAAACTTTTATTTCATCTAATGTCACATTTTTAAATTTAAAACATACTAATGCTTTCCTTAGTGTCTTTTTGTTTTCCTGTTTGAACTGTTGCTGGGTGTTACGGGGTTTTTAAAGGCTATCAGCTCATGTCAGTTTACAGAACAGTAGGTCCTGTTTTGGAGTTTCCAGGCTGAGCTTCGGCATTCAGCGCATGCATGTCATGTAGTCTGGTCACAGACTGCTCTTTCTCCCACCATCTCACTGTGATTTCATTTTTCACATCTAATAGCTTTCCATTTTCATCATGGTTTGTTTTTTCTCTTCACTTTTTGTTAGAGACCACTCACGAAAACAAACATGCCACCTTTGACTTTTTGAGTCTGACTTATTTTGCTAAACACGATGGTGTCCCAGCCCATCCCATTTCCTGAAAATTACATATTTTATTCATATAGCATATATGTGACATTATTTGTAATATTTCATTTATCCATTTACTTGTTGACAACTACCTGGTCCATTTCCTGAACTGGGCGTGGTGGTGCATGCTTGTGATCCCAGTGCTGGGGAGGCTGAGCCAGGAGGATCATTGCAAGTCTGAGCTGCATAGTGACTCTATATACACAACACGTATGGCTTTAATCCAAATTCTGTTAAGCATTTCAATCCCTTTTGCCAATGGACAGCTACTGCATTTCCCCACGGGTATAAATCAATAATGTAAAAATGACTTAGAGGGGATCAGGCAATTATACCTTGCTCCCACCTGAATGGGGACATTAGAAGCCCCTAGAGCAGTGATGGTGTGTCTCAACAGACTGAGGGCCCCAACCGCAACCTAAAACCCACTAACTTACTGCAAAGTGCTTGACACTGCTCTTACACCTGAATGCTCAGCTTGTAGCTCAGCAAAGCTGCTGTCTGATGCTTGCTGCCGCCTCCCAGCCCTGCTGTCACGCACACAGCACAGGTTTACCATCACTGCCCTGGCGCCTGCTGATTATCTGAGGTGGTTAATTTTCTTCAACTCCCAAGATTACATTGGGTAACATGCTCTAAGTAATGTTGTGCAGCAGGTCTATCTGGCATCTGGGCATGTATCACTGAAGGCAAATGGGTTTTTATTATTTTTAATAAGAAATAACCAAACAGTTTCAAAACACATTAGTACTACAGCCACAATAATTAATAGAATACATATTGTCTTTGCAATAGTTATTCAGAGTACAGGATGCAGACATGGTAACTTTTCTAAACACTATTGGTACAGATATTCTCACTGAATTAAGAGAAAGTAGTGTATACATAGAGCAATATTCTATAACAGTAGTGGGTTACTGGCAGAACAATGTCAGAAGCTGTTGATTTAAGCCTTTTACAGCTCAGCACACTAATTCTGCTTTACTTTTTATGCCTCATGGTTAAATTTTTCTGCTGGGTGGTTAAGGGTAGGCTAAAGACCTGTATAACAAAACATGTAACTTTTGTATCTCACAAGGTCACTCAAATTCCCTCAGGATTTACCATGAAACCATGTAAAGCACTTTGTAGACAGCAGCTAGATTTTGAAAGAAGTAACTGAAAGATAATTGCACTGAAATGGGCCAAAGATAAAAATACTGTACACACTAGTGGTTAACAATAGCACATGTGAGCATCACTCTGACTAGGAGTAGAGAAGATAGCAACTTAGCCAGGTGTGCTGGTGCACATCTGTAGTCCCAGCACTTGGGAAGCTGAGGCAAGAGGAGCACTACAAATTCAAGGCCAGCTCCAAGTCACAGTGAATCTCTCCCCTCCCCCACTCTCCTCTCTCCCAGACACACAGATAGCAAGCTTATAAGCATTTAAAACAAGAGGCCAGAGGGGCCTGGCGGGATGGCTCAGTGGTCTAAAGCGCCTGCCTGGGAAAGCTTGGGTGGCTTCAGGGACCGCGGTTTGATACCCGGCACCACATGATGTGCCAGCCCTGCCCTCTGAGCAGGCTGAGCTGGCCATAAAAATGAGTGAATAAACAAACAAAGGTTCTGAAACAAGAAATAAATAAATTAAATTAAAAATTTTTAAAAAAAATAAAACAAGAGGCCAGAAAATAATGGTGAATTTTATTTAATTCCTATCTGTCTTGAGGTATTTACCCAAGTACAACTGATGGAGTAAAAAGAAGTATGTTTTTTTTTGTTTTGTTTTGTTTTGTTTTATGGCTGGCTCAGCCTGCCCTGAGGGCAGGGCAAAAAAAGGATATAGATTTCTATCTTAATAAAAAAAATCTCATGGGCCGGCCAGATAGCTCCCCCGCATGCCTTGCTGGTCCCACCCCCAGGGGCACTCTGAGATGATGACCGAGACTGGGCGTTGTGGCACATGCCTGTGATCCCAGCACTTGGGAGGCTAAAAACAGGAGTCATTACAAGTACAATCTGTGTTATGAGTCCCTAAAGAGCCTGTACCAAATAAATCTTTAAAATAATAAAAAATAAACTCAAATATTTTAAAAATCTGTTTTATGTGAATACTGGACTAAACTGTTACTGCTTTTAGAACCTGGGCATTAGCCTCTATGAGGATTTTTGTAGTCACTGACTGGATACAGATACACAAGGCCTGAAGCAGATAAAAGTTTATATAGAAATAGCATATAGTAGCTAGATTTTTGTCTTTTTGACACAGGGTCTCACTATGCAGCTCAGGCTGGCCTTGAACTCACTTTGCAGCCCATATGGTCTTGAATTTGCTACGTTTCTCCTGCCTCAGCCCCTAAAGTGCTGGGATTAGAGGAATGTACCACTATGCCGGGCTAGAATGGTTTTTTTTGTTGTTGTTTTGGTTTGGTTTTTGTTTTTAATTTTATTTATTTATTTTTTCTTGTTTCACTTTTGTTTGTTTATTCACTCATTTTTATGGCTGGCTCAGCCTGCCCCGAGGGCTGGGCTGGCGCAGCATGTGGTGCCGGGGATTGAACTGCAGTCCCTGAAGCCGCCCACACTTTCCCAAACAGGCGCTTTAGACCACTGAGCCATCCCGCTGGGCCCCAGGCTAGAATATTTGTATTCATACTAAAATATAAATTATGCAAAGAGCAAAACAAAAGAGAACTGGTAGGAAACAGGGAGGTAGAGTCTGAAGTTGAGAAATGGGCTTGGGGAAGATAGAAGAGTAAAAATCATCAAGATACAGTACGTGTGCATACCAAGTCCCCAAGACAGATGCAAGGACTAGTGTGTACCAAATATAGACTATTAAAAAAATTTTTTAAAATATAATCAAATGATGGTCAATTCTTTTCCCTTGATTTCATTGTGTCAAACCAGTTCCAACAGTTTACTTTCTATGGGTTCTATCATTTCCAGCTGGGCGAGGTAATGGCTGTCCCGGCAGAAGTAGGTGCTGGCAGCTTTTGTACACACCTAGGGACATGAGAATCAACAGTGCAGCCACACGCCTCTGCCTCTAATCCAGCACAGCACCATCAGAATTATGCAGGCCAGGTCCGGGTTCATTCTGCCTATGTGGGTACTTGTTTGCACTTTGTAATGTGTGGTCTGCGCAGACCACTATCCATGTTTTACAGCATCCACACTCTGCTACAGTCTGTGAGCTGGCAGTGCATTTATCCTCAACACTGAGGAATCAAGAGCACACATGTTAACATGAACAGTCAAAATACCACACCGTTACAACATGAGTGGGGCTGGAGTTTTGGCTGAGCAACGAAATGCGTGCCTAGCTAACTGAAAGCCCTGGGTTCAGTCCTTGGCATCAAAAAAAAATAAATAAATAAATAAACCTCTCCTAGAGTTGAGGAAGATAGCTCAGTGGTTTAACCCCCTACCTGGCAAGAACAAGGTCCTGAATTTTTTCTCTGGTACTAAAAAAAAAGTTAAAAACTCCCTTAAAATAAACAATTAGGCCGGGCATGTTAGCACACGCCTGTAACCCCAGCACTTGGGAGGCTGAGGCAGCAGGATCAGTGCGAGTTGAAGACCAGTCTGGGCTACAAAAGTGAGCTCAAGGCCAGCCTGAACTACATAGTGAGACCCTTTCTCAAAATGACAAAAACATAAAGTAAAACAATTCAACCAAAAATATAAATAATCCTACCAAAAAAATAAGATCAAAAACAAGGAACCTACAACCTGAGAAACCTCAGATATTAGAAGTCAGACCCAGCACCTTCTGCACTGTACGTCACCCAAGGAGTAGGCCACTTGCGCAACTGTTTCCTCCCAGCCTACCTGCTGCTGGAATCTACTGGGGACATCTTGTTTCACATTCTCACTTCACATGATTTTCCCACAATCAGTGCAGTGGGGAGTCCACGGGAACCCTAAGTGTGACCCATTACTCCAGGCCTTCCACTAACCAGGGAAGGTCAGGCCCTAACAAAAGAATCCCTCACAAGATGCAGTCTGGTTATACCCCTCAAAATTGCAATATCCAGTGCCAACTTGTGCTGGAATTGGGGCATTCACACTTAATCTTGCAGCTGTGGTAAATGCTTGTATGGACCATGACCTTGTAAGAGACTGCCTGCTGGACCCCTGAATTGGCCATTAACTGTAAAATCTCCATTTGAAGTTATGAGAATTCCCCAATACTCTACATTGTTTTTATGGATTTGTTTTCCACATTTCCTTTCTTCTGTGAGTAGATGAAGCGCAGAATACTTCACTGTTTTCGTTGTACAGTGAAATAGCTTTTGTCAGAACGAACCCTAATTCTCGAATCTCACACCGGCCCTTTCATTCTGCCGTCTGTTCTGCTGTCTACCACATACCTGTGCATCGTCTCCTTTTCAGTTCCTTGTTATTATGAACTTTTCAATCATGTAGAACTGCAGAAATAACAGGAATCCTGCACTAAGCTACTACCTTGTTGTTCCAACCAGATGGACTACTCATCTTTTTGTTTATTCTCATCTGTTTCCTAAACCATTTCTTTCACCAAATTATTTTTAAGACCATCCCACACACTTGTTTTTAATTATCTTATTAGTTTGCATATTTCCAGTACATAATGATCACATCCTGCTTCCAAGCATCAGGACTTTGCTAAACACAGCCACTGCACCATACTTAGTTCATCACAGAATAAACATGACTGAAAACAAAAGGAGCTCTGAAGAACAGGAAACATCTAGAGTCTCAAAAACAATGGAAAGACAGGGTGAGGGCAGTCACAACTCTGTAGAGTGGAAGAACAAACTCTCATCTAGTTTTATGTTTCAGTGTTTGGCCTTATACCCCAGGCTTCAGCATAACTGGGCAAAGGCTCTTAACCACGCAGGTACACTCCCAGCTCCTCCTGTAGTTTCTCTGATGCCTAAAGCTCTCATATCAAGTATTCACCTACAAATCCTCTACAAAGGAAGGAAAACAGAGAATATTCTCAAGCAGGATAGTCTTAAGTCAACTATCTAATATACATACTGGGATTTGTATGGAAATCCTAAAGTCAGATATTTCAAGTATAGCTGATACAAAAATATGTGAGAAACTACACCTTGAGGATATGAAAGCCAGCTAGTTTTAAGGACTCTTACTGGACAAGCCTAGGCAGGGGGAGCATGGGATGCCAGCTGGCCTCCACTCACACACCCCTTCTACTTGCCTTGCTGTACAGTTACTTTAAAATCCAACAAATGCTTTCTCTACACCACCTTCAAATCCTCTTTCAAGGTGGACTATTAGGAGACTGAAACTATAAAAAAAACAACCCCAATGTCCAACAGAGACAGCACAACCCAATGCCAACTCTAAATTTTATCATTCTACCACAAGTTTCTGCTTTTCATTCAAAGTGAACTACTCAAGAAATACCTGGAAATAACAAAAAAATAAAAATAATAATTTTTCACAGAAGGCTACATTCCACAGTAAAATTTACATAATTCAAAATACCTATAATCCCAGCTTTTGGGAGGCTAAGGCAGGAAGATGAGCTGGAGGCCAGCCAGGCCTACACAGTGACTTTAAGAGTAACCTGACCTATATGCAGAGATCGTATCTCCTTTGGTATAGGACACCCTGTACCAAATACATTTAAAAAAAAAAAAAAAAATTTAAACCTTCTATATTAAAAATGTATTTCAATTCATCTACAGATTCTATACATTTCACAATGAATAAATAAACAATTCATCTACAGGTTCTATACATTACACAATGAGCAAATGAATAAAAAAATCTGATGTCAATTCTTTATTAGCCACAAAGATAGAAACTTCTGTGTGCCCTTTAAAGTTTCCTAAGGGCTAGGGATATAGCTCAGCAGCATAAGCACCTGCCTGGCAAGTGTAAGGTAGTGAGTTTGATCCCCAGTACAAAAAATAAAAAATAAATAAAGATAAAAATAATTTTTTCCATAAGAAAATGGTAGGACATATAGAATGGGCAAGATATACTTCAGAACTTGCCACATAAGGACAAAAAGGAAGTTCTAACAATTAAAGATTAGTTTTCAATGACCTATTATCAGAATTCAACTATATAAAAACAAATACGTAGGGCTGGCAAGATAGCTCAGCAAACTAAACATCTGCTTAGGCAAGCACAGGGACTGGGGTTTGCTCCCCAGTACCACATGCCATGCCAGCCCCGCCCCCTGGGCTTGATGAGCCAGCCACCAAGACCAGAAGTGGTGACACATGCCTGTAATCCCAGAACTGGGGAGACTGAAAATAGGAGTATCACTATGAATCCAAGCTGTGTAGTGAGGCCCTGTACCAAATATGTTTAAAAAAAAATTAAACCTTCTATATTAAAAATGCATTTCATTTTCATCTACAGATTCTATACATTTCACAATGCGCAAGTAAAATTTGTATTAAGTGAGCCAGGCACCATAGCACATACCTATAACCACAGCTATCGGGGAGGCTAAGGTATGAGCAAGTTAGATGCCAGCCTAGGCAATAGAGAGATCCTGGATCAAAAACTTCAAAATGCTAGGAATGTAGCACAACATTCCCTAGATTCAACTCCCAGTATCACGAAAAGAACAAAACAGTACTAAGTAACTGAAGAAAAATTACATATTAAACTCACAGTTGCTTTAGAAGTATGTACAGAATCATCTCACCTCAGTGCTTCTTTGTAAAGTGATATCCACAGGCCCAACGTCCACATTAACAATGAACCATTTATAAAAGAAAATCAATTTATATCTTTTACAACTTTTCCCTCATGATGTGTGCTTCCTGGAGCACTATGTACCAATTTACTTAGTTTTTCATATTTCAATTTGTATATTTCACTAAGCTGGGAACAGCTACAAGTCTGTATTTTTAAAGTGGCAAACATACTTTTCACACTTTCAACTTTTTCATCCGACGTGCACTCCCTCCTGCCCTCACTCCTTCCTTTTCCCAGTGGGAGTGGACTCAACCAGCTTTTCTGGTGGTGGTGCTGCGACCAAACTGTGACTGTGATGCAGGGCCTCTACCAAAGAGCTACACCACTAATCCCCACTGAGCATTCTTATCCGTATCTGTTAAGAATTTGAGCCCAATGAAGGCTTATGCATGCTGCTTATATTCACTCCATTGTTCTTTCAAGACTTCAAACTGAAGTGGAAGATAAATGCCATTGTTACCATCTGTACTTTAAAACTTTCCCACCAATACGTACTCTCAAATGTGCTAGAGAACTGCACAAAGAGCACTTTCCTATATTCTTTGCATGGGGTGCCCTCTACAACATGATCTCTTCTATGCTTCTCAAAGAACTGTAGCAAAATAAGATTTACCCACCATTACTCTATTTGTGCAGTTTTTCCTTCGGAATGAGACTTTTGGTGTAATCTAAAGTTACTAGACCGACTGAAAGCTTTCCCACACTTTGTACACACATAGGGTTTTTCTCCAGTGTGAGACCTTCTATGTTTCTGAAGGGTACTAGGACAACTGAAGGCTCTCCCACATTCTTGACACACATAGGGTTTCTCTCCTGTGTGTGTTCTTTTATGTATTTGAAAGGAACTAGAACTGCTGAAGACTTTACCACATTCTTGACATTCATATGGTTTCTCTCCAGTGTGATTTCTTTCATGTATTTGAAGGGAACTGTAACGTCCAAAGGCTTTACCACACTGTGTACACTGATGTGGTTTCTCTCCAGTGTGAATCTTTTCATGTCTTTTAAGTGAACTTTGACAACTGAAGGCTTTCCCACATTCTTTACATTCATAGGGTTTTTCTCCAGTATGAGTTCTTTCATGAATCTGAAAGGAACTAGAACTACGAAATGCTTTACCACACAGTTTACACTGAAAAGGCTTCTCTCCAATATAGGGCTTCTCTCCAGTGTGCGACTTCTCATGCATCTGAAGGTAGCAGGAACGACTAAAAGCCTTACCACACTTCTTACACTCATATGGCTTCTCCCCAGTGTGAGTCTTCTCATGTCTTTGAAAGGAGCTGGGACAACTGAAGGTTTTCCCACATTCCTTACATTCATATGGTTTCTCTCCAGTGTGCGTTCTTTCATGTATTTGAAAGGAACTGGCACTACTTAAGATTTTTCCACACTGTTTACATTCAAAGGGTTTCTCTCCAGTGTGTTGTCGTTCATGTACTTGAAATGCGCTAGAACTAATGAATGCTTTCCCACATACCTTACATTTGTGAGGTCCATCTCCAGTATGTGTTATCATGTGTCTTTGAAAAGACGAAAAAGAAATGAAGGCTTTCCCACATTCCTCACAATCATAGTGCCTGTTTTTCCTAGCATGCATTCTTTCATGTATTCGAAAAGAACTGAACCGACTAAAAGCTTTACCACATTTTTTACATTCATAGGGTTTTTCTCCAGTGTGAATTCTTTTATGTCTCTGAAAAGTACTGGGACAGTTGAAAGCCTTCCCACACTCTTTACATTCATGAGGTTTCTCTCCAGTATGAGTTCTTTTATGTATCTGAAAGGCTTTGGAAGTACTTAAACTTTTACCACACTGTTCACATTGATAGAGCTTCTCTCCGGTGTGAGTTCTTGCATGTATTTGAAAAGAACTAGAAGAATAAAAGTGTTTGCCACATATCTTACATTTATAAGGTCTCTCTCCACTGTGCCTCTCCATATGTGTTTGAAAGTTTAATAGAGAAGTATAGAATTTTCCACATTCCTTACACTGATACGATTTCTCTTCAATGCAAGTTCCTTCAGATTTTTTATGGCTAGAACTGAAGGAATCTCTACATTGTTTATCTTGATTTGTCTTCTTTCCATCCTTGTGTTCACATGGTTTGTGTTCAGTGTGAGCTTTCATGTGCTTATTAAAGGATGAATGACCAATGAAGACTTTTCCACACACACTGCAATCATAGGATTTTACAGCAGGAGTTTTCTTGCTGAGCCTGAGATCTGGAATCTGACTGGAAGTTTCTTGACACTGACCATTTTCTAACCTTGTCCACAGTCTCTCTACCACATGACTTCTGTAAGAAAAGAGAAACATTAAAATTAAAGGCTTTAGTACTGTTTTATTCTCTTACACAGTCTATGTTGGCCAGGCTAACCTCTAATTCACAATCCTACTGCCTCAGCCTCACAAGTAGCTGGAATTACAAGCTACACATCTGGCCATGATTGCTTTTCTTCATTCCTTCCTTCTTTTGTCTGTTTTGTTTTGTTTTTGTTTTTGTAGCACTGAGGATTAAGCTCAGAATTTTGACACTGAGCTACACCCTCTTTTTCAAAACAAGGTCTTATTACACCATAAGCTGCTAAGTCTAAGCCTGAAATTGTAATTTTCCAGCCTCTAACTTCCAAAGTGCTGATATTACAGGTATGTACCACCATACCCAGCTCTTTGTTTTTACTAATTTATATTTATTAACAAAAACCTACACTTAGAGAAAGCAAAGGTTGCATACATATCCCCTCAGGATTGCCTGCACATACCTTAAGTCCTGTGCAAGACGTCTGGATCACAACAATTAACAAAACATGTATGGATTTTCTTAATAGTGTTTATAAGTAAAATTATATCTATGTAACACTTAAGCATACAATTCTAGGCAAAAATTTTGAAGGGTAAAGAAATATGAAATCAGACTTACTATTGCTGTTACTGTGTTTTTAATTCTAAAAAAATTGCTTTCCACTATGCATGCAAAGTACCTTAGGTTTTTGCCAGGATTTTGGTAAAGTGCTTCACTTGGGTCTTCCAATTTTATCCCTAAAATAGACACCCAGAAAAAGCATTATGAATCGGTAAACTTTTTTTTTTTTTTAAATGTGTTTAGTAGAGGGTTTACAGGGTCTCATTACACAGATCACACTTGGAATGACCCTCTTATTCTCAACGTCCCAAGCACTGGGATTACAGGCATGCACCACCACACCCAGTTTCAGTCTCAGCATGCCCCAGGGGCAGGGCTGGCAAGCACTCCAGGGATCAAAGCCCAGCCCCTATGCCTGCCTAAGCAGGTGCTTTAGTCCATTAAGCTATCTAGCCAGCCCAGTAAAACATTTAAACATGTATTAGATACTAGCTTCATGATTCACTGAGGACCAGCTAATATACTTACCAAAGCATTCCCCCTTCATATTCTAAAAAAATACCAGTAATAGCCAAGAAATACCTCTTCTTTAAATGACTAAGAGCATTTTGTTTTCTTTCATTTTGCTTTTTATTGTTTTTAGTGCCAGGAATCAAACTCACAACCTCATACTTGCCAGGCAGGTGCTCTAACACTGAGCTATACCCCTGGCCTTAAATAAGTAAGCAAAGGAATGATGTCATCCTTACCTACAAAGGCCAAATTACTGACAGTTTCCCGCATCACATCTCTGTACAGCTTCTTCTGGGAAGTATCCAGCAAAGCCCACTCCTCTTGGGTGAAGTTCACAGCCACATCCTCAAAGGTCACCAAATCCTAAAACATCCCACAAACAAATGAAAAGGATGAGCCAGACAGCCCTGGGGACCAATACATTCAATTCATACTGGTCTCCAAATTAAAAAAAAAAAAAAGAAAGAAATGGAGCCAAGTGTAGTGGTGGTGTAACTACTCCAGTGGTGGAGGTGGGGATATTTCTCAAACCCAAGTTTCAGGCCAACATGAGGAACAAAGTAAAACCCAGTACCTAGTAGGGAAAAAGAAATAGGAAGCTAGAGGTTCAGGTCTACTACACACCATGGACGTTGCATACATGAAGCCCTGGATTTGATCCTTCCGCATGCCAATACCTACAAACACATACACACACACTAAGAAATGAACTATAGCCGGGCGTGGTGGCGCACACCTGTAATCCCAGCACTAGGGAGGCTGAGGCAGGAGGATTGATGAGTTGAGACCAGCCTGAGCTACAAGTGAGCAAGGCCAGCCTGAACTGCATAGTGAGACCCTGTCTCAAAAAGACAAAAAAAAAAAAAAAAAAAAAAAAAAAAAAAAAAAAAAAAAAAAAAAAAAAAAAAAAAAAAAAAAAAAAAAAAAAAAAAAAAAAAAAAAAAAAAGAAATGAACTATAATTTATCTACTTTAGGGCAATCTCAGTTTTAATTCACAGATGTGGTGCAACTGACACACCAGGAACTCTGAAACAAAGAGCTGGTCAAGATACATTAAGACTTCAGGCAGCACAGCAGGCTATCAAGTTCAAGCAGTATGAAATGCCTCAGAAGAGCAAGGAAAGCAGCCTAATCTTTGATTGATTGATTGAATGAATGAATGAATGAATGAATGACTCACTGTGGGATTAAGTGTTGAACCCAGGAGCTCATTACCATAGCTTTATTCTTGGCCTTTTTGTTTTATTTTTAATAGCCAACAACATTAATTTTATTTGCATTTATTTTATAATTAATTTATTCCCATGCCATAAGTTTTTGTTTCTTAAGTTTCTTCTGGGATATCTTTTTCTGTGCAACCTCCTCCTCTGGCTTTGGAATAATTTGTTCCTTTTCAGTAAGGATCATCATCTCAATATGGCAGGGGGAGCTCATGTATGGGTTAATCTGACCATGAGCTCTGTAAGTATGGCAGCGTATCTTGGGTGCTTTGTTCATCCGGATATGTTCAATAACCAGAGAATCTACATCTAAACCCTTAAGTTCAGCATTACTCTCTACATTTTTAAGCATGTGCAGCAAAAATTCAGCACTCTTTTTGGGCCACAGACCCTGTGTCCGGCCCCACTGTTTGGCCTGGGCACACCTACCAACTCCACCATCGTAACGTTGGAATGGCACACACTGCTTCTTTAATGTGACATTCTTCAGATACTTGGTGGTCTTTCCGATATGCATACCCTTGATGGCCTGGGCAGT